>JAGVSQ010003472.1:0-21522 GCA_022683975.1 Rhyacophila evoluta
TTATAAAAATCACACGTTTGGCTTTATTGATACGCGCTGCATATTTTGGAGTTTGGTAAGATCGTGTACTTCGATGTTGGATGTTATGGATTTGAATCGTACATTTACATTATTTAAAACTTGTTATAAAAGAATTGGTTGAAATTTTTGGCGGATAAAAAAATAAAGATACCAATATAAATCATGTGGAGATCCTCGTGCTTCACTTTATGAGTCGGCATGATTAAAAAAATGTTAAATATTAATCAGGTGTTTATGTATTATATACAATTGATTTTCCTAATTCTAAATAAAATATAGTTCAATTATTTCGCCACATGCTCTACTTTCAGAGCAAGAATTGTAACAAAAAACGTGCTTATATAAGTTAAGGTATTAAAGAAAAATGACGTGCGTTAAAGAATACAAGAAAGGTATTGTCCGAATGCCATATCCCGCATTCTCAAATAGAGCAATGTTGGATAGGTAGTAATTTTTCAAAGAAGGCCCTGTCGACGTTTCTCCTTTTATAGGCAGTTTGCAAGCAATATAAACGGATGTTAAAATCACTTTCCTCTTAATGGCGATGCCTGTAACGGAAAAGAAGGAGACGGACTAAATCCATTTGATGGCAAGATTTTTTTATTGTATATAAATCAAGTCAAGATAAATGGCAGTTTTTCTCTGTTTAGGATGAACGATTGACTTTTTTTCACGAGGTAAGAAACTTACACTTGAATGAAAGGCGTTGATAAACTCGCTTTATTCACTAACTTTTTTAATGTCGAATAATAAAGAATTTAAGTGTTGAAATAAAACATTTTTATACAAAAATATATTTGGGCCTTTTACCTACAATTATTTGACAGAATTTAAAGACAAACAATGATTCCGTAGTTATTTTTCAATATGTACTCGTGTTTACCAACCAAAGTGACAAACATATCAACTAAAATAATTTTGATTCTACTACAATATATATATTATATAATATAATGTATATAAATATCGAAGTGTTTATTTTCTTTTTATTAGATAATATACTTTTCTGACCGATCAACCACAAAGCCTATGGTAAGATGTGAGTAATGATGGATCTTGGTTTCAGTGGCTGGACTGATTGAGAAGAATTTTCGTGCTATCAGTAATTTTCCCAGTAAAGCTAAACATATGTTTGGACTTGATTTTTTTTTGTTTTTTGAAAAAGCTTAAGCCCACTTAAAGCTTTGACGTTAAGTTGATGATAAAATACCTCATTACCAAGTTTAATAACATTTTAATCGCATAATACAAAAAAAACTCCTAAAAAACGTTCTTACATTGTGATGATCCATAAATAAACTCTATATCTGAAAGATTGTAGTTAATATGTGATCTAACAAACCTTACCTGGATTTTTATATGAATTATTGATACAATGAATCGGTTTTTTTTAATGATCTCAATCAAATCTAACAAGGCTAGCTCTCATATTTGTCACCAGCGTTTATGGTACAATTGTATAAATGCAGCTTCAAGGTTCTAAACTCAGATATTAAATTATAATACAAACGGACGTTTACAAATATTAAATAGTTTTGAGTTTGAAATCAATTTCCATCAAATACTGCCGATCGGGAGTATGATATCAACAGTAGAATAACTAATGAGTAATGTCAATCTATTGCATAGTACCTAAATTGATTATTATAAATTGATCAAATACACAATGAAATTTAGGATACGTGCTGAAAAAAGTACGTGTAAATAAAAAGTTTAGTATAGAACATCTATTTCACTTACTTTGTTCTAACTTCCAAGAAAAGGCGAGGATACAATTTATTCCAATATTACGACTCGATAAAAAATAATGAAACCTGCTAAAACTGTATAGACGAAAACTGTAGGTATAGAGTAAAAGTTATTTCCAGATTCATCATGATAACAATTTCATAATTTGGCAGGATCTTGATTCATCGCATTTTTATAAAATCACAGAAAGTTGAGCTACAAATAAATATTATAATATTACTGAATATCTACAGGGAAAAATACAAAACTTTCCATACTAAAAATTATATACGGATTATTGCTTTACGTTAAATTAAATACGCCATATAAATATAATATAGCACTATTGTATATTTACATCATTTTTACTTGTAATGATTATATACGTCAAATCATATTGAGTTTTGTAAGTACATTTTAAAGTAAAATATTTTTCGAATCACAGAATACCCAAAAACGCGTGCTCTCAGAGGTTCATCAAACCAACGTCACCTATAAAATGTTACGTCACAAAGCTATTCGAAATTCAATTCATATTCAATTTAAAAAGAATCATGAAGAGTGCGAAAGCTTCGATAAGAATGCATACTAATGCACACTAACATAATTACCAACCCAATTTTGTTGACATTGTACGTTTCTAATCCAGGAGTTCCCAAACTATGTTCCGCGGAACACTGGTGTTCCGCGAAGCCTGACTAGGTGTTCCGCGACAATTTGGAAAGCTTTTATACACTGTAACAAATTTAAAGATCTTTTTACTAGTAAGAATTACCTAACCTAAAAAAATAAGCTAAGTGTTTCGTTAAACTTTCCGGGTTTGCGAAGTGTTCCATTGCAGAATTTTTTTGCAAAACCCTGTTCTAAGCAATTATATAGTAGAACGGTATGTTTAAGCCTGCGCATATTGCTCCAAACACCACTTAAATCACACATCCGGCATAACTGACATGGTAGCAGTTGTTATTAGAAAATTAGTCGAGTAAGCTTAAAAACTCATCAAATTGAATTATTTTTGCATAATTAAATACAATATATCTGTTAAAATATACGTTCATTAAATAAAAACCTTATAAATTCGTATTTTTGCAGTTAGAAGATTTGCATTAATTATCATTTGGTTGTTTATTATTTGGTACTGTTATGGAATATTAACAATAATGAAACATCAATCGTGTGTCTTATTGATGTAAAAAAAATATCCATATCTGTTGGCAGTGGCTATAGCATGGCAGTAAGAGAAAACCGCTTCTTGAATACTTATGTGTTTAATAAATTGATTGAATATCGTTACGCCACAGTATATGTCTCCATAGTGAATGTGGAGATGTGACCGAGAGGAGAATAAGCATTTAATTAATACAATTTTAGGTAATTGATTTAATACTTTTTAAATTAAAATCGGATATCGCCAAATTTTGGTTGTCATGACTACGATACTTGTGTATAAAGCTGAGACATAAAACGTCAGCCGCTGAGAAGAGCGAAAAGCTTCAGCATTGCGTCATAAAACTACCCTCCTCCGAGCTAAGTGCGTATGATAACAACTTTAATAAGAGAACGGGCGCACATCCTTGGATGTGCTCTTATTGTACTACTTTTAATGCTTCAATGTAATCAAAGGTCCGTGAAAAGATGGCGTAAATTATACTTAATTTATAGAACTTTTTACATTAAACATTTTTATGTTATTCTTAAACTTAAAACTTACCTAAATTGTATTTCATAAAATAATAAATTATAATGCTTACTATAATAGTATATAAGCATGTTTTTAGCCAATGTATACTATGGAATTTATTTATATTATAAAATTTGATTAAAAAAAATCCATTTGTAGACTTTCAGATGTTACTTATTGGCATCTAATTTCGCGTTATTACTATTAAAAAGAAGCCAAAAACTCACAAATATAATAAAATGTCTCCACTGTTTTTCTATAATATGTTGGCTACAATAGTGGAGCATATGGATCTACACAGTGTAAAGATGTCGCTCTAATGGTGGAGTTTATGGATCTCCGCAATGTGTTCATACATTAATGTTCACAAGAATTGATCGCCAGATGATTGCTCAACCCAATGGGCATCCAGTTTTTAAAAAATCTGACAGATATTCAAATCAATTCAAAGCCACATTCCCCAAGTGCAAGGCACGCACGATAACCTCTATGCTACTGGGGTGACGTAACTATTTAGTCGTATTTTGGTAGATAATGGTTGATAAGGCGTTGCTAAAATACTTGAATTAATTGGATGCAAAAATAGTGTGAATGTGTTGAACAAGTTTTTGTAGATAATTAAAAATAATCATCGATATTGCAGCTCTAAAATGGTAATATTCATTTTTATGCCGTTCAAATTTTTAACTAAATATCATGAATAACAAGAAACTGAAATATTTCGGAGATAAAATAATGAATATTAATAGATATTCTGATTCTCTGGCGAGGCTTTTTCAAAGTCGCAGCTATTTTATGAGTATTTCCTACCGGAAGTTAGTCTATAAGTCACATTATGGGTAGACGTACAAAGTAAGTACATATACCTTTCCTTTACACCTTTAGTTGAAGGATAGTTCCTGAAGGGCTCTTACAACCGAATGTTGTTTTTATGATCCGATTCAGTAATGTAAGACCAAGAGGTATTTTATAATACAAAAAAATCATTATTCGAATGATGTTTTCCCCAATTATTATGTCTGACCACAGCCGCCTGAAGTATTCATTTAATATATTCATACCTACTAAAAATCTAGATATTTGCATGAGCTAATCTGCATGGTTTGAATAGATTTAGCTTTAATTTTGGACAATGAAGGACCCTGAATAAGGGATAAATGCAAATACCCAAGCGACTGGGGGTGTGGCTTACAGTTTTTAATGAAAGAGGCAGGAAAAATGTCTGTTGAGTGCACGGTAATTTTATTTAAAACATATAAATACAAAGTGGGGCTTAAACATTTATTTTTCCAATTTTTTCACTGTTGAAAATACAATAAATATTTTAATTTATCAGCAATTTGGCGTTATAACATCATATATATGTAATTCATTCATCATGAATATTCATTTTATTCATTTATAATAGTCAATTTACAGAGATAATAATATAAATTTGTACATCAATATGAAAATTATCAGTTATCAAACAGATACCTGGAAGAAAATTTATGTATGGATTTGAATAATCATTTTTAACTTAACGCTATTTATTGTAATGCTGTGAACAATATTAAAATATGATATTAAAAACATGGGCCCCAAATAAAAACCTCAATAAATAAACGTCTGTTTTGTGAGATGTATTGAAGACAAAAAAATTGTAAATTAATATTTTAAATGTTTTCTTCGTTGCGTTTCCCATCACTGTCAGTTTTATAGCTTGTGTCTCTCTTGGGATGATGTGGTTCACCAAACGGATGTTTTAATGGGGATTTTTCACAAGTACGAGGCGATTGTATTATCTAAGCTAGAACTAGAATTTTATTTGTGTAATTTGAGCCAATGTTTTGGACATTCAAAATCAAGCTATACATTGATAGAGTATACAATATGTACAAAAAATTTTATTGTTGATTTTAGTGATAAAATAAATAATACTTACAGGTTGATTGTCTTGATCCAAATACCGAAGCCCGAAGTAGCTGGTCTCAACCAAGTCGAGCTGATGAAATACTGCATCCAACAATGCTTGGCCGGATTTATTAGCCTAAAAAAAAAACAAAACAGAATAATGTAATATTCACAACTTTTATTTAAATTTTACAACATATAATTCTTACTGAACACTCATTTATATACAATACATATTATTCTATCATTAGAATTATATTAAAAATTTGTTTGATATATTTTTTATTAATGGAAGAAAATATAAACAACACTTTGATTTCTATCTATTAATCGATTCATTCAAAAGTATTAATCGCATATTGAAAAATACAAATATCTTTTAAATCACATTGCTAGTTTAATAGGATCTGAAAATATATATAAGAAAATCAAACAGTTTTATATGAACTTTTTTAGCAACTAAGAACTGCTATTTTTATACACCATGTTGGTGGTGGCTCTCAAAGTGGAGCATATTTATTTGCACAGTGTGATCGTATCTATTAAAAAGATCTGCGCAATATCAAGAAATGTCTAGACAAATTATTTTTCATTGTTTTTCATACAATTGGTTAACCCAATGGGCATCCAGTCCAGTATTTTTGATTTTTTTTTAATCCGACAGATGTGAAAATCGGACGCTAACCTCTATTGCTGTCGAGGAGATCAAATACTTTATTGAATTTTAGCGTAAAAGTTATCAAAAAAAAAATATTGATTAAGTTTAACTGGTAACCAATATTGTAACGGCTTAGCATTATAACATTTGGTTTCTTATTGTTTACATTATTCTAATAGTCACTTTTCGATTCTGACTTCAGTAGATGAATCCTTCCATAGTTGGGCCCCAATTTTCGGTATACTGGAGCAAGAAAACCGCGTAGCTTTGGGGGCATCGAGGTCACCGAAGGCGGTGGAGCTGCCGCAATGTTTCAATTCGATGGCTCGCTGGAAGCGGCTCCAGTCGCCGATTTACATTTGTAATTCAAATGAAGGCGGTTATCGCTCGTCACCGCCCTTCAAACATGCACCTCGCAGCGCGGCGGTGGGCGTCCCGCCTAAAACCCGCCGCGTGTAGGATTTTTCGAATTGACTAATTCGATTATAACTCCAGCCGCCGAATTAAAGTTAAAAGCGCGGGAATGTGTTTATCATTTAAATAAATAAGTTACGTTGGTACATGTTTAAAACGCGTAACTTCATTAAAAGTATTAACTGAATGTTGGAAAGCCAACAAATATGTATAGCGATATAAATTATCTATAATTGGAGTATATACGGTCTCACTAATTTCCACTGAGTCATATCTGGCATCAGACTCTGTCGAAGTTTTATTATCCCCTAGGTTACGTAGTCGAGATTTAGTGCTGAAAATACATGCTGACATTGATACTTATTTGTGATTTTAATAGCGTATTACCTGCTATATATATATCACAAAATTTTAAAATGCAAATATAATGTAATTTTCACAGTGTTTCACCACTACAATTAAAACTATTTTGGAACTCATGAAAGCTAGAATTAAAATATAATTCTCACAAAGGGCTATCATTCGATCGACAGACAGAACAGAATTATCATTAAACTAGTCACACCATATTGATACGCAGTGACGTGATAGATCATTTTTCATGAAATGTAATATAAAATACAGCCAGCGTTTGCACAATCGAAATACACGAAGACGGTTAGAAATAATATAAAGCACGAAATGTGATCTTTTCCACACTCTACAAAAAGGAGAAAAGCTTGCGTAAAGCAAAGTCTGAGATTTCGCCCGAAGCTTTTTTCATCTCATATTTTTGGGCGAATAGGTGTCTACTTACTACTCCGCCCAGAATTATTTATTATACCTACTCCTGGAATGATTATTCTTCTTCTAGGAAATAATATCACACGTAAAAAAATATTGTTAATACGACGGCTTATTACGTTTTTTCTTAACTAAATTCATCCAATTATTACAAAACTTATGTCATTTTTAACATAAAATATTTAGTAATCTGAATCTGGTGAATAGGTGATTTTCTTATATTTTTGATGGTACCGTTGTAAATTTCCATTCTTATATGCGGTATGAAAAATAGCACGTAACTTTTCAATCTGAAAAATAATAAATTAACTGTACAACAAATACTGCCAACTGATAAAAAAAATGTTTACAGTATCTGTTCCGAATATGCTTCATATAGATTCTCATAGTTTAAAGACAGAATCTTAACAAACCGCTTTTTACGCAGATAGTTCGTCTGCTTAAAGTATAGCGATTTTTTTAACATTACTTTTAGCCTGACCTAAGTCTTGTGTAATTTATATTTACTTCCAGGACAGTCCCGTCGAATAAATTAGATCTCTTCCCGATATCGGAACTCCGCGGTACACCTGATTAATAACAGGTGTAAGGACGAGGCGGGTAGATGGAAAGTACATGTAGTAGTACAATCCATTCGACATATAGTATATGAACTACGTTTTAAATTTTAAATTAGTGCGACCTCCAGTGCTAATTGATACACGCTCATCTACTGTGTTAAGTAGGTAATAATAAGCTTTATTACAACTTGAACAATTGAGACAAAGTAATAACTAAAATCAGATAAAAATTATGCTTTTGTCTTCTTACCATTTTCACTTCATAATAGAGCATGTGGCCACCACATGGCGCTTTTAAGTTTTTGTGATACCCGCCATTCTCCTCACTTCCCCAGGTCTTTATATAAACCATATACATTCTGTAGATAGAACCTGACGTTACCAGAATATTAGAATCCTGCCAGTCAGTAGAAAAGCAACTATAGGCTCTCCGTAGGCATCCGCAGCATATTTGTAGCTCCACTGCATGACGCTTAGTCTAAAATAAACTGCTTGTTTCACCTTTAAAAATCTCAGAATTTTTCAGGAAGTCAAAACACTGTATTTCACACAAGCTTTGTGCTTAATGCTCAATATAAATATGTAAAATCACCGGCAATGCTCTAAAATATCTGAATTACGAATTTAGTCATGCTTGATTTTCACGAGTAGCGTAAAAAACAACATTACAATCATTTTACCAAAATCACAGAAGAGATAGACAGTGAATTTCTTCGTACATTATTTTAATCGGTCGGTTTCTGTTTCTCAGTGTACAAGCAAACAATAAATGCGCCGACTAAAAAAACAACAGCGATACAACAATGTTTGAGAATAATAATAAGAAGTGAAATGCGGCAATATTCTCACGGTGAGGCTGCGGGTGAAGAAGATGGCAGGGGGTAGGGGCGGAGGCTCACGCGAACCCTGCCGCAGGCTAGAGGGCCCCCATTTGAGATGAAACATGCGTTTTTCCTGTTTTACTTCTAACTACCATTTAACTCCCACGAAACGCGATCATCGGCATAGTTTACGTTTGTAATGGTCATCCTACCGAAAGGATTTAGTATAAAAATAAAAAAATGAATTACTTGACTTTCGATACTTGTGGTGTGCAGCAAATATATTATGTATATATTAAGTTCCTCCGCTATTTCAAAAATGAAGATAATTAAACTACATAAGTATAGAAAGCAATGATAAATTTGTAGAATTAGTGTATAATCAATATTAATATTATCACCCTAAGTAAGGGGCAAAGGCTATTGAAAAAGCTACCATACTAAACAATTAACCAACATATAAATATTTGCTATTTTGGTACTTAAAGCTGAATAGTATGATATGTCCGCGCACATTACATACGCACAGCTATGAAACTTAACATATCAGTGTATTTTTTCATCATAATCGTCATAGTATTGGATTTGGATATTTTTCGTTTTAAAAAAAATGTCGATACGTTAATGATGAGAAAATACAGCTATCGAAAGATGTCAAACTAGATGACGATAACAGAAATGTGTATTTTTATTATAATATGAAATGGAGACCTCGGAATTAGCAATTTTTTTTTATTAATAAAATCTCAATTTTTTATTTGTATTTATATTTATTCTGTCATTTCATCAACCACTGTAGTGTTGGTGAAAGAGATTGATCGAAATTATTAGTATGGATAAATTTTGTAAATCAACGAGATGTGATTATCTCTACCACCATACTAACATGATTATCAAATCCTACAATACTATACTTATAACCTTCACAAACTTACACATTAATCAAATAGGTTATTAAAAAGATGATAAAACAGCATATAATTTGATTCTAAGACGATAATTATAACTTTGAATTTGAAAATTCTCATGTTTTACCTGGCAATAGGTTCATATTTTCATTGATGGATTAATAGTGTTACTAAATTAGTACACAGTTATTTATAACACGAATATAAAATGGTTTTGTTGATCGTTTGAATCTGAAGTTGGAAAGTCAAACGAATTTATCATAATTGACATTTTGCTCATTATATTTCATAATTGAACCGATTGGGAAACAAAACTATTCAATGAAACTTCAGAGATAACCAAACATTATTAATTAAATATTGAATCGAATTATTATAAAAATATATTCTGCAATTTTCAGTATAGTTATTATATTGCACTGAATGCCATATGTATTATGAGGTTTTACGTAAAATTAAATTAACAAAAATATACCCAAAATAAAAAATTTAATACAATACTATAACAATACATCGTTTATTAATATAATACATCCACAAAATCAAAATCGTTTAGGGAATATGTAAATCCTTCGAGATTATAACGTATAGATTATTAAAGATTAAATACATCTATTAACAATTAAGTAATGTACAAAAATGGCACCATCAATATTGTAATTATGGTTTAATAACGAGCCATCACTGTACACTGCTGACCAAAAAAAATCAAAGAATATAATATAATATATACTATGTAATAATATAATTTCTATGTAATACAAAAATCAGCAAAACCATGTTTATTATTTAACACCACACGTAGTTATGTTGAAGCATTAAACAGTTCTGTTTTACTTATATTAATACATAGAGAATGAACGTCCGCGAAATAAGACTGATGCACTACTCCTAACACTGATACACCCCATCATACGCCCGATCAAAACCGGACGTCACGACATAGTAGATAGTAAAGGATGCGCACACAAAGTGTAGCTTTTAGTTAACAATGTATATTTACAAACTATCACACACTTAATGCGTCGATGTATAATATATAATAATTAAAAAATCTACTCTACCATGACTATTTTCTTTCAGTTGGTTTTAATTTTTCCAAGTAATATTGTGTTATACCTGTCATTCTTTAAATATAAGATATAAATATATATCTTATATAGTTTAAATTTTATGAAGTGAAACGTTTTACATCACAATTATTTATATTACACAAAGTTGTAATTATAAATAGTTACAATAATTAATTGTAATTGTGAATGTTTGCCCGGTAGCCGAGAGATCGGCGAGCGCACTTCTGAGTCGTAGATTACGGATCGAATTTCTACACTGTTAGATTATTTAAATGCCTAATCAGTTATGAAATTGGTTCACATTCAACTCTCCTGATAAAAGTATGTTTTTATATTGCGTAAATCTATATACTATATTTTTGAAGCTATGTTAAAATTATGCAGTATCTTTATGCTCCACTATTTTAAAATGCAAAAATAAATATTTTAAATTGAGCCTATAAAAATAATAGTAACAGCTGGAAAAAATCTAATGGTAGATACGGCGTTATGAAAAAAATAGACACGAGTTTATTATCGCTTCATCTCAGTATGTACTGGTATTAAAACTGGTTTCATTTGATTTTCAAGACTGACCGTTTCCCCAGCGGGATACTTTCATTGATCGTTCTCATTTAAAAAGACAAAGGTATATGTCTCACAGCGGGATACTTGAATGAATCTTTTCACTTACAAAACAGATCTAGTTTCATTCGATTGATATGCATCTTCGCAATCCGATTATCAAATAGTAATCGATTGTTAACTTTAGAACATCATAGAAACGAATTTCGTGAATGTATTGACATTTATAAAGTTACTAAAAATGAAACATATCAAATAGTTTCGAATGCCATAAGAGATAAGTATTCCAAATTATTTCCAAAATGTGTAATATATAAGCTAATTTTCAAATGGTCGACTTTGATGATGGATATTAGTTATATAACTGAGATATTCTATAATTTTCCTCGTAGTTTTTAATACTCATTTTATTATTTAATCATATTTCTTTTATCCATTATATTATCATACATATATTTCAATACTTGGATGTATACAATATTCTCTTTTTTCCCCTTAATATTTATATAATAAAAGTGAAGAGAGAATTCTGAAATGAAAAAAGCGGGTCTACCGAAAGAGAACAAGGCCTATTATAGCCTTAAAGGTAACTTAATATCGAGGATTTGAAAGCCTGCTAAATATTATGGATGTGTGTGATACTACAACATACTTTTATCTGAGAGTTCAAATAAAATTTGATAGCATATGGTTTTATAAAGATTCTGCATAGTTTTCATAATACAGTCCTTTTATAAAGCAAACGATATAAGACATTCACATACTTGTTTCAACCTTCACTTTAAAGTAAATTATACATACTCAAATATAATGTCAATTTAGAAGCTTTTAACTTTTGTCTTAAAACTTTGACTCTAATAACTATTTATAATCTCTCTCTTGATATCACCGAGAAATGATAACAACGATCGATTTATAGCTTTGTGTGATTTATTTCTTGCAGGGAATCAAAGATTTTCAAAAAGATCGCAGCATTTAAAAGGTGAAAGTCTTGCTTTTGAGTGATTTGAGCCTTTTTCTCAGCATCAAAAGATTCGTGTTTCGTCTTCTCTTGAATAAATTTAATATTATTCAATTTAAAAAAAATGCAAAGCAAACTATATTGCAAAAGTTTATGGTAATATGATATTATATTTAGCGTGATCGACGTCTTAAAATTTCACCGATGTTGTCACGGGGAGTGGTGTATCACGGTAGCGTATCAGCGAGGTTCGGCACGAAAACCCGTACGCCAATTACTCACACGAACCTTACTACAATCTATATGAGAATCTTTATTTCGTGCAGTTTTTGTTTAAAGGATGATTCAAATTAGGGACATATCACGTAACATCCAAGACAAATTACATATGCCAAAACATCGTGATATCTTCTTGGTTACGTAACATGAATTATTATAATTGGTACAACATATCAAAAGTGAATAATAACCGTACAATATAAGGATATTTTAAAAACATATTCTGAGATAATCGGTTTACCATTAATATTGTAAGAATGTATTTCACAATTGTTAAAAATGACATTAAAGTATATAAATTAAAATATACACAGATATCAATTCATTCTATTTCACCTTTATCAATACGAAGTAGACATCTATGTATGTAACCTTAAATTGAGTTTCGGCTAGCTGCATAATTCAAATTAATAGATCAAAAGAACGAACGTCTTCAAGAATGTAATATAAATATCGAATCATCATCAAGTCCTATAAATCCTCGACTGGCCGAGAGTCACTCCTTTTTTTTCTCAGTTTAATTTAACTGTACCTTAAATTCCCTTAACTTAATTTCATAAATTTAACGGTTTTAAGAATTCTATATTATTTGCATACACATTACTAGGAGATAAACAGCAGTATTAACAAAATTTAATATTCTCTTATTTATAGATATGATTTTTAAAGTGCTGCATCAAGATCAAAATAAAGGATTTTTTACTAAATAAATCCCATAGTAATATTATTTTTCGGTTAGACATATAATGCCAATCAATCAGACAAATTACTATGCTCAATATATAAGTATTATGATTTGTATAGTATATTTAAGTGTGCATATTAAATACATATGTTATATATTTTTTTATTTAAACGAATTTCTTTATATCCAAGTGGGCGGTTGCATTAAGCCATCTGGTTCACAGATGAAAACGTATTTTCTATGGTATCGTTTTGCTCAATATAAACATAGTTAACCGTACGATTACCCGGTGGGGTAGGTAAATACCTAAGCCGGCTAAATAATTAAAACCCCGGGTAATCGGTTCCACGGCAGCACGCTAAAAACTCTATTAAAAGGGCAATTGAATTGCGAACATCATTATTCTACCCCTACCATGTCTCGTTATCAAGCGAAACCCCCTGGGGTACCTTCCGCCCCATTATTCCTTCACAATTTATGAATTTACAAAAAGGATTTAGAAAGAAAAGGATTCGAACGGTGTTTTTTTTTCTTTTTGCTTCAAATTTATCCGAGTGTTTAGCGTTTGAGTGGCTAGGCCGGAAAATTTCCGCTTTGGTAACGTAGAATAAAATTAAAAATACTCATTTTGGAAAAGCCAATGTCCCAAGTATCTACTCCTAAGGAATGGCGAACGTCGTTTCAATTATACATGAAATAAAAGCTGTTTTTAAATTGCTCGATTAGAACGAAAGATAAATTGAAAAACATTTTTTCTTTCTAAAGAAAATTTAATAAATTTATCCCGATATAACCTTGACCTTAAGATAAATAGTTTTTTTTTCATTTCATTCTATACAGAATACACACAAACCGTATTAAAACAGCATCTGTAAAAAGCAAGGCAGTCACTTAAACAGAAGTACGGACAAGAGGTAATTTGGTTAATGGAGTTGAAGTCTGGTGGCGCATCTGGCACATTACGATTGTTCTATTTTCCCCGTTACATTATTATTATTGCAGAATGAACAATACAAACAGAGAACATAGAGAATTGAGAAAGGCCGACTAAGCCTTCGAGATACACATAACTGAAAGATTTTGTGAAAATGTATGAAATTTAACTTACGAATAATCGAACATATCCCGGAAAAGCTCTCAAGAAAGCTTTCAAAATCAAAAACTCTCCGTAAAAATAACTTCCTCATTGTTTTACACATTTGCATACAGTAGTATAAATAATTATAGCAATATAATAAAATATTTTGCATGCGGGAAGCTTTTGAAATATTTGGTTTTACAAATAATTCACTGGACATATTTAACAGTTATAAAACAGATTTTATAAGTACTAACTGGTAGAACAAGACTATTTTCAGAACGTAGTATGCCAAGGGAATAGTTACCTAAGACTCAAAGAAGACACTCAAGAATATTTAACGATAAAATAAGGCATTTTTTCTTTCTATATTAACGAAAATCGTTAATAATCGTATATATAGCTTTTTATGACGCCTAGGCTTATTAATAATATCTTATTTTTATCTAAATCTTATTAAAGATAAACAATTTTGATTATATTCGTTATTATCGTAATATTTATAAAATTATTTTAGTGTATAAATATCTAAATTTGAACCTTCCATAGTATATCAACGCGATCTGTAAGCGCTTCATTGGCTTTATGAAATTTCTGCATTCCCGACGAAAAATTCATTAATTAATTTCACAAGAAATATATTGATACAACGACATAACAATTCCGTCAAAATCAAAGAGAAATATATTTTAATTAAATATATAATAATATTCGAATAAATATGATCAACTTGATAAATTTGCACAATACGACTGTTAAGATTTATTTTGTGTACAATGATTTTATTTCCGGGATATATGATGGCATTATTGATACAGCGTTTTCATTGTGTTTGTGGACTTGCGCAATGGAATCGGTATTGAAAATTATTGGGAGTGACTGACATCTCAGTTATTTGATAATAATAATAATTAATTATAATGATGGAAATTGTAAGTAATTAAATATCTTATCTATTTAGTGTTAAATAATTTAGATACGGACAGTAACGAGGCTTTCTAATATAGCACAAATTAAATTCTTAATGTATTTAAAACAAAACTTTATAAACTTGAACTTAACGGTTATAACAATGCATTTTTGTTTTGCATTTCATAGTATTTCAATCCATGATATATTCGTGAAAATCTTGATAGAGAATTAAGCTTCACAATTCCATAACGACTTTTAAAATTCAATAATGCAAAATTAGATATCCTTTAGTTTGACTAATTGTTTGATAACATAGCCTTGCAAAAAAAATACCAAAATGAGCCTTTATATATTAGTCTCTACATATTTAGATGTGACGCGAAAAAAAATGTTTAGCAAGATTTTTTACCATCAGGGCACACTTCGACATATGAATAACGTCATTAGCTTTGGCTGCATTAAGCCATTATTTATGAATTTGGTAACTATCTAAATTTTTAAAATACATAATATTATGAATACCCAAGATTTAGAACAAATACGATTATCAAAAACGATGTTAAAAATGAATATTCTTGACACATCAGGCTGTATCATTATTTACTTGAGGCGTTATTCAAGATCAGGTTACAATCATATTCTATAATAATTATTTCTTGATTAATGAAATAGGAATCATAATTTATATAAAAACGATGTGTGGAATATTATTAAACATTTTAATGCTTAATCTGAAATGCGTATATTTGTCTTTTCCTAACAATTCTGTATACCGCATTAACAGTGTAATGTATTAGAGATTGAGAAATCCTCTTCTGGAGTAAATGAGTCAGCAACTAGGGGATAACAGACCAAAGTGGATATAGCCCACGTATTAAAATAATTAATATCGGCCGGTTTATTACGGTTTTAGCACTTTATTAGTCTTTTATTTGGACAGCAAAATAAATAGGTCTCGAAAGTACCAATTTGTTAGCAAACATTCGCGCGGAATTTATGGCGAACTTGCTCCGTTTGTTTGCTGGTAGTTTTCTGCGTTATCGCCAGACCAATTTGTCGAGCCGGCCGCGTTGACACGTGAGCTGTCTCGTCTGTCTTTCAGTTGCAAACTTAGCCTGATAAACAAATCGACGGACGAGGAAAAATTACCCATTTTTATCTAAATACATTATTCATTACACTCGCTCTGCGATAGTTTCAAGACGAATAACTAAGACGATAATTAATTACACTGGGAGATAGTAAATATGTTTTAATATCGAGACTATAAAATCAGTATTCAAGACATACAAGTAACATTTTCATTCAAGATATAGGATATTTTAAAAGTGGATTAATATTTGAAATAGTAAATTACTGTTTAAATCTAGAACTTTTGTTAATATGTTACTTTAATAAATTTATGATTTCCTGTTATTAACCCAGGTATTGTTTACCCGGTAGCCAAGAGATCAATGTGCGCGTTACGCAACCGGGTAATGCGAGTTCAATTCTGTTGGATTTAAAAAAGCCAAAAATGCAGAACTGGATATTCATTGGATTGGATAAATTGTTTGACAACCAATCTCGTGATAAATAATCTGTCAATACATGTCTTCGAATTTCATAAATACCACACACTCCGCTTTCGGAGCGAACATAATAAAATAAAATAAAATAAAAATTTATAATCCAGCATTAACATTATCTATCGCCAATAAAAGACATTAAAGATTTAATACCGCAAGCTTTTTTTCGTTATCAAATTTTCGCTATTTCCAAAAAATTCATCCATTTTTTTGCAATCAGCCGTCGCACAAAACAAATATTTTGGGTTAATATTACACATGCAGGCATACATGTTGGGACGACTAATAAAACTATACCTCTTATAAAAATGATTTTCTCATTTTGCTTTTCGTATAGTATTTTTAGCTTTTTACAATCTGTTAAATGCAATAATGAATGATACAAGTGCTGAGAGACTGTGTTTTTGGCTTTTGGATGAAATTGAAAGGGAGAAATTCGTCAATTTATACCCCAAGAATTTTGTACAAAGTAAAGAAAATGAAAGAGTTTTATTCAGCTTATACAGTCATAAAGTCAGTTATATATATTAAAATGCCATCCATCGAAATCATTTACGCTAAATAACCATGTCAACAATATCAGGATAAGTACATATTTCATGTTGCCATCATATTTTATACTAAATTGATCGCAATGAATGGGGAAGTATCTTCTGTTTCACAATGGTAAAACAACGAACGTGAAATATTACATAGAAATAAATATTATTAATCGTTTTAAGGTTTGGCTCTGTCGGTATAAAGTGAACTGATATAATATTACAGTGAAATGTTTTGGACAAATACATTTGAATACAAAATATGTATAATGTTATTTGTTAGCATGACAACGACCAGTGAGTTTAATAAATTAAAAGTCCAGTGAAAGGTCAATAAGTTATAATATATATATATAATAACTATAATATGTTACTCACGTGATTCAAAATCATTTTGAAACTTATCATAAACAATATCTGAGTAAAAGTTGGAATGCAGTGATAAGTTGTATAGGAAACGACTGTTGATAAAATATTGTATTATATGTTTGCAAACAAAATCATAATAGAGATGGCGCGACCAGTAAACATCGAAATAGGAAAAGTGCGCCTTAATTAAGCGGGAAGATGAAAAGGGGTTGTTTGTTGGGACACTTTGTTGACGGAAGACGCTCAATAAATGATGGCTGTGAGAAATTATTCTGATAAACGTTATAATTTGATAGTCTGTGATCTTAATTATAGATATTATTAATAGGTTATATGTTAAGTTAGTTTATTAAGAAAAAATGTATGAGATGAATACTATTTAAAGACATTGATATTTGGGTAGAGCTTTCCTCGTTAAATTAAGAGATAATAAATAAATCATTGGAATCATGGTACAGACACAGATTTGGTGAAGACATATTCTTCACTAGAAAGACGATGTTGTAATGGTAGATCTCTGCAATAATAATTAAATATGTAAATCTACAATGTAAAAATTAAAAAAAAATATTCGGATACGTGCCGGAATTGTATTATATAAATGACAAAAAAAGATATCCCAACAATCTTAAACTAAAGTAACCTAATACTGAAATCAAAACAAAAATCTTTCAGGCCAATGGAGATACACCATTTAAATATTATTAAAAATGTATAGCTTTGAAATTTAGTAATTGATAACACAAAGTTAAAAAAAATCATATGAAAAATGGATTAGTTACGCTGTAGAAATAAATACCAATATGACAAGTCTTTTCTTTGAACAAACTATAAAAACTCAACAATCCCACATGTTTAATGCCTGGAAATTAGTTTTGAATTGGGTATTTGCTAAAGATAAATTTAACCTGCGAGCCGAATCAATTTAGCGAGTGAACATGAATGGCGATAAAAGAAGATATAAAAATATATTTTATTACATCTGGTAATTTTCATTGGAATATTATATGTGGATTCTCATAGAACTAAGAGGTTTAAACCTACGATCAATGAAAATTAACGTTGGTAACATTTCTTGGATGTTGTGTGTTCCCGTAAAAATGGTCGTATAAAAGGTGAACTTATTTTTTTCCGTTTTCCTCGGGAATTACTCACTAGTTGAAATATAATCGCTGCCAACACTATGAGTGGCACGATTTTTCTTCTCTCGAATAAAACATTCAATAATTCATCGACAATATTTTATATATTGGAAAAGATCTTCACATTTCGAGTGGGTGTACGAACTGGAGTCGCAGCAATAGAAACGATGTAAATCCTGCGTAGTGATAATTATTGTTAAGTGAAGGAGTATCAAGGAAATAAGAATGCCACTTGGCATAGCAAACAACGGAAGAGAGCCGAGGGGTTGTAGGAAATAACAAATGGCGTACCACTTAATAATGAGAATAAGTGTTTTAACGCCTGTAGTCGTATATAAAGAATGTTGGAGTTGTGTAATCGAGTATTTATTATTTACGGGAACGCAAAAAGAACACAATTGTACAGCTCTATATGTATAAGCTTAATTGTGGATCCATGATCATTATTATTGAATAAATTGTATATTCACTACGAATTTTTATTATTTATAATTATTAACAAACAGTTTATACAAATAACTTTGGCAGTTACTACAGTAATAATAACCGTAATAAACAACATTGGTTTTTTACGTGGTCCAAATTTCATTTAAAAACAGCTCAAGATGTATATACATTTATGTATATAATACATAATATGTTATTTATATACATCGGAGAAAATATGGGTCAAATTATAACATATATTTTCATGAGATTTATTCTTTATTATGTATGTTTTATTGAATTATACATGCTAGGTCACCGATTGCTCATCACCGTTTTATAATGATAACAATTTAAGGCTACCACGTGTCTCATTAAATTTAGATATAATTATAACGATAGTTAGTTAGTTGGATTTATGTTATACAGTCAATAAACGAGAAAAAGACGAAGCAACTCACAAAAAATTACGAGTTAGACTAACTATAATAGATAAAAGTTTATTTCTAGATAATCAGAACAAAAAGAAACTTTATATATAATTTATGCTATCAGTTGTTATATTATTAATATTTGACTATCTGAAACTGAACTGTCATCACATAAATAAAATATGAAACTTTAAAATATTTGCCGGATTCGATGGTCAAAATTTAAGAAAAATAGGTTGTGTGTTTAAATAATTTTTAAATAGTAATTTTCGTTATGTTTATGTGTAAATTACACTATCCGATATTAAATATGAAACGCAGAATTGGCAGTTTCCGACTTGATGTCGTGATACTGCCGCGGGTTTGTTTACATCAAACGGCTTCAGTTTACAATCAAGGTAAACCAAAACGACCTGCCAGTATCAATTGGATATGTATACGATGTCCAATAACATTAGAGCAGCGATGCTCACTCTTATCCGCGAGACATAATTTTAGAAATGGAAATTATGTTAAGGAGGGATAATGGATTGTGTTTCGGATTATTTTTGTGAGAATTCAAAATGCGGAATCAAAACAAAAATAAGCTTTCGAGACAAAGAGAGAATTTCGTCCGCCTTTATCCATAATCCCGCAATGGATTAGATTAGTATGGAAAAGAGAGGGAAAGTTAAAAGCCCATGTAATCATTTATTAAAACAAAAATGTTCCAACCGCGAAATAAGAATAAAATCTGGAGTTCGTACGCTTTTGAAAAATACGTCACGCTGTTATGGGTAAAATAACGATTTTATTATTATAGATTTCGACGATTGATAAATTTGCTGTCAGTGCAGCCTTTAATGGGTACCATATTTCAGATTCAACCACACATGGGAGCACCCCGTCAACGTTTGCTTTTAAAGGCGTGACTTAGTTTTTGATTCCAGTTTATCAATTCACGAGACAGTACTGTTCACAAGAACTTTGAAAAATTCAAAAAAAAATACTCATTAGAATTCAATTAAATATCGAGCTTTTAATAAAAATGTATATTATCCGGCATATCACGTATTAATGTGTTTTTTTTAATCTAGCATAGCAATTTCCATTTTTTTCATAGATACTTTTATACTTATTTTCAGCGATAAATTAAATCGTATAAATCGACCGCTAGATAAAATAAACAGTTTTCAAATATTTCAGTATTAAAACTATTCACTTTCACAAATATGTACCAAAAATTAAAGTAAAACCAATAAATTATTAACTATAAAGATGATGTTGCTTTTATTAATTTAAAACATCGATATTATAGAGACAAAGACAGAAAATTTATGTTCTAGGATTTCGAGATTCTTAGGTGACCCAACATTTTGATTTTATATTACACCGGGTCGTAATTCGGTATTTGGCGAACACTGCTTTAGAGCATCTTGTATGAGCGGTGATAACCATTCGAAGCGTCCGCGCATTCCATTTGTATGGTAAATATTTTGAATATTCATACAAGTGCTTCGAGCCTCCGATAGTTCCATTTCATCAGAAGCTGTAAAAACAGAATTGTTGATTTGAAAGAGTATTCAGTGATTAACGAGTCTGCTTTAGATATTGGATGTGGTCAATTGGAATGATTGCAAAATGTTTGATGGCAATCTGATGATGGCTACATTAATTGGATGTTTCAATGGAAATAGCTTTACAAATAAATGCGTACATACATTTATGTCATACATGGAGTGTCATTACATACATATAATATCCCAAATCCATATTGTTGCCCAGTATGTAAAGCTTTGAAATCGTGAATAAAGTTATTTCTGGATATTTTGTTGTGTTCTTAAAATGCAACATAAAATGAAATTTATAAAAAATAAAAGACGTGTCATATGGATGATTGAAAAAAAATGTTAACAGCATGGCACCCGCATTTTTTTCATTGATTTTTAAGTGGGGACCGGGCGATTTCAAGAAAAAATCGCATAAAAACTGTAATTTTACTAAATTCACAATAATTTGTAAACCAATTGAGATATCTTCACCAAATTT
>JAGVSQ010003473.1:0-13911 GCA_022683975.1 Rhyacophila evoluta
AACAGTGATCTCACATATGGAAGTTTACCAGTTTTAAATAATTTAGAATTCAATAAATTCTAAGTAAATACATATATTTGCCCAGCCAATAGCAATACGCCGAACTAGCAGCTTTAGATGTATTGTATAAATAGAACATTCATCCATATTCCTGCATAGCTTACACAAAATAATTACAATACTATATTAATCATAAATTATAAAAATACAAATCTATAGTTAAAATGAAAACTTTAATTGATTTAGAAGAAAATAAATATTAATTTGATATTGCTATAATAAACTACGTACCAACTTCTTCAACATCTTCGATTCTCGTGTATCGATATTAATAATTATTTTTTCTATTTTTTACAATGTCCTCTTAGGAAGTGAAGTTTATGCATATCAAAAAAGTCGAAATAGCTTCGACACAAACTTGTGTTGATAGTTTTTTTCGTTTCCACAAAATTCTCAGCAATTGCTCAACCTAGTAGATTTCAATTAGGCATCATTGAATTATTTTTAAATAATAGTTATGTGATTCGAGCTCACAATCTCCAGCTACAAAACGCCTATGCTAAAATCTTTGCCATTGACGGGATCAATCATATAAATTAGTAATATCATAATCGGAGAATAATATATATATAAAGAGCGTACAAAATCTGCCAAAGAACGAGGTATGTTGTGTGACAAAATAAAATTCATTATTTCAACGGCTTTATATTTCTGATGTTAAAACAGGGGTGGACTGGATGATTTGAAGGGTTCGCGAGCCTCTTGTTAAATTAAACTTGAGTTGATGAGCCATTCGTCAGCTAAAAAGATACCCACATTAAGACTTCAGAGTACCTAAATATAATACAATTTCTGTATATTATTCAAAAGTATTAAATCATAAAACTGGGTAATTATATAAGATTGATAAAAAAATATTTAATCTCCTTAATACAAGCCGCTTATTAGCACCCCTGGGTTAAAACAATTATAAATTCGACATTGATCCTCTATACTATATAGCAAGATTACATTATATTTATAATAATTTTATATAATGTTTATCCCAGCTTAGATAAAAGACCTAGAGACCCTTAAATCATAAAGTGACAATTAATATTTTTGACTGATGGTGCTTGATGGAAATGGATTTTAATATATAATATAGCCTGAAGATACTGAAAGGTGAAACCCGGGTCGCCAACAGTGATCTCACATATGGAAGTTTACCAGTTTTAAATAATTTAGAATACAGTGATAAACTTAAAACTCTGAAAATTAAAATGACTTCCTTGTAAGTGTTTAAAATCATTTCTACCAATCAGCATTATTTAATTATATCAATTGAATTAATCCATTGCCTGGTTATACAAAAATTTTACAATTATTAAAACACCCTACATGAAGCGAAACAAATACGCTTTTAACAGTCAGAAACGTAGTTGAAAAAAAGAAATTAAGTATGTTAAAATATTTGGAAATATATACACCTTCTAAATGTGCCCCCAATCCACCTTCACCGTCTTCACACTTGGCTTTAATTAGGCGTATGCCGGAGCTCTGATATCGAGAAACGATCTACTTTATTTGACGAGAATATCTCGGAAGTAAATATAAATTACCAATACTCAAGCAATCAAGTATGCTGAAGTTAAATATAAATAGAATGAGAAACTTATAGGCATATACAGACCTAATGACTGGAGATCAAATACTAAACACATTTTAAACCATATTTAAATGATAATGATTTATTGATTTCCCATAACTTACTATGGTATATTAGCATATTGGGTGATTTAACAATCTTCAATTCTTGCTTGAAGTAATAGTTGTCAGGGGTTTTTGTCAATAAGACTTCACATAAACAGTCGATAAATTTATTCAATAATACGATTTAGAGATGCTATTTTTTTTTGGCGGACGGACCAATATACGCTGCCTGTGCTGATACAGCCCCAGTCTCTCGTGAACCTCAAACCATGACTTTGATACAAACACAATAACTATAAACCGTGATGTTTGTCTATAATAATCTGTGTAGTTGTGTATGGCTTTCTTACGCTCAAACGCATAATGACCTCTGAAATATTAATGCAGGCAATCATAATAAACGCGTAACCCTTTCACGGAGGCCAAACCCCGTACCCCTACCCTCGTCACCTAACCTACCCTCAAAGCTTTAGGGGTGTAGTGATGCATGACATCCTTGCGAATTTCAACTGCAGATCTGGACAAAAATCAAATTTCACAACTACTAAAACAATCACGAAGATTTCATAAAATAATAATTTATCAAGTTCTAATACTTACCACTTTAATCTTTACACTATTAAAAAAAGCTCAACCTAAATTCATTTTTATTTTAAACGTTTTTTTCGCCGTTATAAATTTATATAAATTAATTTTAAAGGTTAAACCTCGTTCTGGATAACTCTAATTCGCTTTGGGGATCTATTTTTTTCGTCACAAGTTTAAAAAATATGAAATACTCAAGTGCTTATAATTTATCTTCTTCTTATTGAAAAAGTAAGATAAATAACATTAGACGTAAAATCATCACATTTACCCAAAACATTTTAATTTTTAATCAAAAAACCCCAAAAGAAGATTTTGTAACTAGGTTATAAATATCAGCTTATTTTGTTGTAAAATGTACTATACAGTGACGTAGATACCGAGGAGCAGCTGGTGCGAACTGCTCCAGGCGCACGAATAATAGGGGGCTCAAGCTATGGTGGGAAGTAAACATTTTAAGGAAGTATAAGAGATAAAAAAATAAGAAACCATATTTTTTTGAATGAAGTATACAATTTTAGTAAAACAGGAAACAGTAGGGTACAATTTCACGTGCTCCAGGGTGCGGAATATGTAGCTAGACCACTAGTATGACATGTTCTCATAATAAATATACCTGAGCATCTACATTTTTTTCTTCATAGGAGGACATTATTTCTCAAAAAAGGATATAGTTTGATAATAAAGT
This sequence comes from Rhyacophila evoluta, assembly GCA_022683975.1. Taxonomy (NCBI): domain Eukaryota; kingdom Metazoa; phylum Arthropoda; class Insecta; order Trichoptera; family Rhyacophilidae; genus Rhyacophila; species Rhyacophila evoluta. Next base: position 2,966 of record JAGVSQ010003473.1, read on the forward strand.
ATTATTTTAATAGGTAATAGAATTTTAATTTTTAGATTCCCACACAGATAATACCAACCCATTGATTTGTTGTATTAATCACATTCGTGCTCCGCCCTTAACCCCTCTTTCCACGTTTGTTTCAGTGATGTGATGTTATGACGTGGCATCCCTAATCATTGAAGGGTTGGAATGAGAATGAGCGCATCGGGGATTAACTAGCATTACATTTACGAGTGAGCACCAAATGATTCGTTGATGAGAACAATCTTCTTCCGCCCTCAGGATTTGAATGTTTTCGTTTTTCGATTTGTATCTGTCAATTCAGCTCAACCAGCTTCCTAACAAAATGACGAAACCCCCGCACAAAAAATTGTACAGCCGACACAAAAACCTTTATCTAAAGATTATATTGATACATTAACTACACACAACCTTGAAGTGCTTGAAGACTACAACTGGTGTTTTACTTATGTAGTCCTTTTTCCTAGTTGCAAATTTCAAAAAACATCGTTTTTTCAAACTTAAAAACTAATTTTAGGTACTAATTTGGCATTTGCAGTTACATTTTTTCAATAAAATGTGTGCCAAGTTACATAAAGTGTGATTATCGAAATAACATATTTTGAAAAAACTGATGGCTCTCTCCGAAGGTAGAGTATATAGATCTCCGCAGTGTTAAGACGTGTCTTCCCAGATAATTTTTTCACAAGTATTGCTTGCCAACCAGTTGCTTAAGTCAATAGGCATTTAGTACTGCATATGCGGATTTTTCAAACCCGACACATATGATAATCGAACCTGTATTCTCCGGATGCGAATCCCTCACGCTAATCTCTTGGCTACCGGGAAGGCATATATATAATATGTATAATCTAATGTCATTAAACATCATCGTCAGTCTTATTGAAAGTGACTCAATGATATGTTGTGTTTCTAATATTGACACGTATGTGTTCCGGCGCGAACTATACTTACTCTGAACTTGATTAAGCCAGGAAGCGGGCCGATCGTTTTGATGTCCATTCGGTTTTTTTATGTGGTAAGTGAATATTAACTATGGCTTTATACGCGTGATTTCGCTTTAGCCTTCCATGGTTACAGTGTATAAGTTGTATACGTTTTATACTTTAAATATCGTAATGAATGTGTCCAACTGTACACTTTTTACGGCTTATGCGTGATGTAAATAAGACAACAGATAGTGTGTACCTTTATGGATATTCTTGTTGGATTGTTAAAACCTCCGATGTGATAAAACTAAATTAACAGGGGGCTAAAAAAAGACTGCGTCTGATCATAATAAGACACGTTACATAGGAGGTTTCTGTTTTCAATATTATAATTTAGCTACCATAAGGAATAATGTAAGCTTTACGCACACGCTTACCTCTGCGCCACAGAATCGAGTCGCATTTTTAGTATACTCTTATTAATAGCTTAACGAATTGAAAATAACAGTGGCGTAGTTACCGAGGGGTAGTTGGAGCGGCTGCTCCAGGCGCACGAATCAAGTGAGGCGCAAGTAGTACTACAAATTCTAGACAAAATTAATAGTTTCAACGATTTTATTTGCTGCAAGGCTCAAAATTTGTAGCTACGCCACTGGAAATGAAAGAAGTGAGAGAAATCTTCACCGTCCATGGTCTATGATGATAATAAAAATACCTCTTTATTATAAAATTCAATACATATTGTATAATTTTGGGCACTTACAACTAACAGTTCAATTTTATATTGCTGTGCCTTCATCGAGTTACGATAAAGTAAACACTTTTTAATTAAAAAGGTACACGCGACGCAGAATATTTTTCAGCATGCAATATTCAATTATTAATCGGCGAGCCGGCCTAAAAAAATATTTTTAGCGGCAGTTTTAATCACTGATTTTCAAATTAATATTCCAATTTTCATCGTTGGAGTCCATTAAAAAATAATGAGGACTTTTTTCAGACGGAAACTTTTGCACACAGTATCGACAAATTTAACAATTACTTAAAGGGTACGCTTGTATACTTGTTCCGTTTATTCGAATTAATGCGAGGGATTTTTTAATATCTTTTTCCAGCATAAAAAAGTTTTAGTGATCTTTTGCACTTTTTTTTGATTTAAGTTAATTCTGATCAGTAGTATATATAAGAAAACAATAATTCATTCGTATATTCAGAATTTTCGATAGAATAAAATAATAGTTATCAAATTTATTTACATATTGTGCAAAAAGTTATTTTTATCGATTTATGGTGAGAGAAAAATACAGTCTCTTATATTCTCATATATTTTATAAATTAACGATATCACATGATATAATTTATATATATGTTCATAATGTGTTTGTATTTTAATTAAATTGATGTAATTTTAAAATAAACTCTAAACAATAATGTGGATATATTTGTTGTCAAACAGATATTAAGTTATTTAAATTTTAATGATTTGGCTTTTCAATGTTCATTCTAAATGAATATTTGATAAAATAAAAGTTTAAATTTGTAACTATTTCAAAACTTACATACGAATTTTTATTTGCAGAGCGCAAATAAATTAAAATACTGAAATATACAAAGTAGTCATTTGGTTTTTTTTTATATGTCCCTTCCGAAAGTGGATCATATGGATCTATATAACGTGAAGATGTCCACTCCGAATATGGAGAATCGGTTGTCAGGTAATTAATTGCTCAGCCCAATGGCCATCCAGCCTTGTATTTTCGGATTTGTTAATTTATGTTTTTATGAATCGTTCTTAATTATAGTAAGTAGATTATCATGTTTTCTGATGATCATATATTTCTTATCTGTATTTGTCTCGAACCTGTCTGCATTGGTATCCATAAATAAGTATACAGTTTCAAGTAAATTTTCGTTCAGAATCAATCACCTTTAAGCACCGGTAGTCGATGCTGCTATCATTCAGGTTAATACCGATACAGTAAGTATAGCTATTAATGCGTGGTAATGAATCTCTCATCTCAAAAATGTAGGTGTATAAAAATAAATACGAGTAAATAAATATTTCCCGTTTTCTCTTATTAATGGTACACTTATTTGATACTAATTTTATACAATTGTGTCTACATTAGTCGAAAACAGAATGAGAAGGAAGGTTTCGCGATAAATACACGTGTCTTCCTTGCTCGCGAAGTAGAATGGCCAAGAGAAGTGACCTCAGGGGAAATCAGGCACGGCGCGGTCAGGGGCGCCCTCCTCGAGGATGCCTATTTGTTTTCTTATCTCTCTAACCTGTCCCTACTCTATAGCGAGAGCCCCTCCCCATCCTTCTGTTCACACACTTGTTTCGTTCGCATTTAATCCCCCCAGCCACGACCAACCCGTAGCGTCTTAGAAAATGTGTGGTGTACACAACAGCAAATATTGTGCTACAAATATTATTATTTTACGAAATAATAATAAATAGTCTGAACCTGCTGGCTTAGACATTAAGTGGGCACATAAAATACCTTGAATACCTCATACATGGTCAATGCTGCGCCGTGGGCTAGAGTCGCTACTGAACAAAAAATGTTTCACTGTTATTTAAGTTTTTTTTTATACATATATCATGTTCGCTCTCCGAGTGGAGCATATGGATCTAAGCATTGTAAAAAAAATCCACTCTTAAAGTGAAGTATATGGATCTCCACAATGTGAAGACGTCTTGGCAGATTATTTTTCACGAGAATCGTTTTTCAGACAATTGCTCAACCCAATGGGCATCCAGTCCTGCATGTTCAGATTTTTAAAAATCCGACAGATGGGGAATCGAATCCGCATTCCCCGGATTACTAGGCGCGCACGTTGGCAACTACGCTACGGGGGTAACAAGTTATCAATTTTAAAAGCTATTTTTTGTAAGGATCTTATATTTTTATAGTATACTTATTTTCATCCGGTAAATATCATTGCAAGTGAAAAATACTAGTGTATTTGTTTAATTTTTCTTATAAAAATTCGCCCATAATTGTCAGGCGCCCTTGTGCGATGTACAATATGGATATAATGCAACGCGGCCTTGCAACGGTGCTCATACCACAGAATATCGTTTTTCAAAAACTTTTTTTAAATTGTTTTCAGATACAGGATATGGGGATATTGAATAAATTAAGTGAATGGATAACAAGCAACGTTAATAAAAAAAATCTTTTATCATACATCTATCTACTGTTAATAAGATATAATACATACAATGTGGTAATATTTATAATGGTATTTAATCATATCCTAATAAATACTTTAGCTTTCAACATACGTCTTTACTCTACTATAAAGGTCCACATAATAATGAGCAAAGATAAAATTAAAGGAACACAAAGGACTAAACCACTTATGGAAGTCCGTCAACACTAGTTATGATTGCATCTCATTATAATATTTTAATTTTATGTAATATTATGTCGCTCAATATTGCACTGTGTGAAAGGGACATTTGGTAGTAGGTATTGAGAAGGTAGAGAAAAAATTAATTGTCACTAACCATAGAGTTCAATGTAGAATACCATTTGTGAAAGAAAAAGCTACGTTTTATTGTTTTTAGCCTAAGTCCTCGTGGTCACCAACTGGGTTTGTATTGGATTTTTACTAAATGTATTCAATCAAATTTCTTTCAATGTCCCCTTAGAGCCATTTATACATTTTCAGAGCTACTTTGGTTTAGTATTTGTCGGTTTGTCCTCAATACTATTAAAGATAGAATGTTTTATGATATATACTCATCCAGTGGTTTGTCCATAAGCTTATTCAACCACAACCAAAGGAACCCAATATTTTCAAATGCTTAAGAAAAATTCATAAATATGTTTTTTATACTATTATCCTTTGTTGGATGTGTGATTATTTTTATAGAAATAATAGATAATTTTCAATTAGGAAAGTGATATATTTTTTGGTTTCTGTGTTTATCTGTCGACTATGTTACATATAAATGACTATTCAATATTGGTAATTTGTAAATATAATTCATCAAATTGTCTAATTTAAATGTAATATTTTGTCTCTCCAGTATTTGAGAGGTTAGCATCCGCGCTTCGGATGCTCGATCGGTTGAGCAATTGGCTGATAATCAAATCTCCTGAAAATAATATATCAATGCATATAGACCTAGTCCTCGAATTATGCAATTGATTGGTTCCAAAGGTTTTCACGAGTGGAGAAAAAATTTGTCTCATTTAATCTTCCAGATAAATTGTGATTTTTCAAAACACAATTTTAAATCTTTTACATGGGTTTTGGGGTTGAATTGGAAATTGGCATCTCTTTTGAATTTACAGAATTAAGTTGGCAATTCTGAATTATACAGTCAGACAGTAGTGTCATAAATGACTGTATGAGTAATGCAATGCTCCCAACTCAATTCTTTTTACATTTTTATAAAGGTTTTGTACTTAAAAAACAAAAGATATTTAAAAAATCTTCATCACGATTGACAGAACAAACGAATTACATGCGGTAATAAATATTGTTCATAAATCTGATAAAAAACAGGTGAAAACACGTGTTAAATATTCAGCATATAAGTTTATAATTTCTGGAGGGAAAATCACTTCAAAACGATACACACGGAAAAGACAAGCCATTTTTTAGGAGACAACGTGATTCAAACAAAAATACAACAGAGGCATCTTACCGCGTGAGTTATCGCATTGCGCTTATTGGAATTAATAATACAATTGGAGAGACACTCATTAAGCCGTGTACAAAAGACGTAGTGTCATGTATTCTTAACGAGCAGGCTACTAAAATAATAGATGCAATACAATTAATACTGTTTCACGGTGCATTAAAGATCTTTCTACTAGCATAGAGAAAGAGTTAATTCATCATCTTGGACTTTGCAGTGAATATGCATTGCAAATGGATGAATCTAAACATGTCGCAGGACTAGCTTTACTAGTAGTATTTGTTTGTTATACATATGATAAAAGTATTGAAGAAGATTTACTCATGTACGCATATTTACATGGACAAACTACAGGAGAAAATTTATTCAACTATATTAGTGATTACATTACAAATCAAGAGATAGGTTGGGAGTATTGTACTGATATGTGTACAGATAATGCTTGAGCAATGGTAGGAAGGATGAAAAGTGTTCTATCACTAATCCAGAAAGTAGCTACAAGACCCATCAACAGTCATTGTTTTTTGCATAGGCAAGCACTGGTGACTAAAAAATTCCACAAAAAAAATGTTATACATGAAGCCGTGAAGTGAAAATCAAGAGCACTTTAATCCAGATCATTTAAAAAAAATTGCGACGAAATGGGTAATGAACACAAAGCACTTTTATTAAGTGGGATAGCTATCCAGAGGAAAAGCCTTATTAGATTTTATGAAGTGAGTTATTGGTCTTCTTGAAGGGATAAAATAATTCAGAACAAGATTTTGTTAAAGTTTTAACAAATCCTTTATGGCTGATAAAGCTTGCATATCTGTAAATATTTTTACCAAATGCAATGAAGTTATCTTATCATTACAAGGAAAAAGTGTGACAATTTTTAATACAAGTGATATAATTGCATTTTTTGATAAAAAAAATATAAATAAGTAGATGACAAAATCTCCAAAGTATTTTTAGACCACCAAAATAACTCTTTTGCAATTTTTTTCTGAACACTAGTAAGGACGATTCCTGAGTTCAGAATTCATTTTTCGTGACAACTAAACCAGTACTCTCAAGCTGAAGGGACTATGAAAATTTAATTGATTTAATTAGTGACTCAGATTTGAAACAAAAATACAAAGATTAGCCTTTAAATGATTTCCGGGCAAGTTTGTCAAAATAGTACTTCAATTTTTCAAAACAAGCTATTATTGTTTTACTTTCGTTTTCCACAACCTATTTATGTGAAGCAGAATTTTCTTATTATGCTGCAACAATGTCGAAGTGCAGAAACAGACTGGACGCCATCCCAGAAATTAGAATGCAAGTTACCAATATTCTGCCTAATTAATATCAAGAAGATATGGAATTTGAGGACTCAAAATAATCAATGTCATTAAGTACTTTATTTATTCATATTTATATTATATTATGGTTTTATATTTTAAAATAATTACTAAATAAATAATGTGTCTCAATAACTTTTTTTTTTAATTTTTACTTGTTGGAATTACCCAACCTAACAAATAGTGTTATAATATATAATTTAAATAAAATATAAATCTCTACCTAAACCATCTCTTAATATTAATTTCTGTGAGTGTGAGCAATTGTCATGTGAGCATTTGTCATGTTAGCAAATGACTATGTGTGCGTTTGTCATGTGAGCAATTGTCATGTGAGCAAATGTCATGTGAGCAAATGTCATGGAACCAAATATCATATGAGTAAATCCTGCAGCATCCTGAATAGCTCAATATCGTTTACATTGCTGATTTTTTAGATTACTTTGAAACCCCTCTTCTTATTGTTTCGTTTTTAAAGCAAGTATCGCTTTATTCAACTTTGCCTTTTATAATTGACCATTGAATATTTCCCATTATTATGGATACTCAGTATATCGTCGCCAATATTGCAGGAACATGCAACTCAACTTTTTGGTAAAAGTGACTCTTCATATTTTTTACTATCTCCTGTATTATTCGCACATTTTTGTATAAATAGATGTGTTTTTTTACATTTTGGAATGAATTCATTAACATCTCCAATACTTGTTAAATTGTTTTTAGATTTTAAGACAAGCAAAAATTGATATTTTCTAAAACTGAAACTAAAATATGTTATTATCACACATAGAATACAGCCCATCATCGTATAATGATAACAGTTCAACCACATCTACCAATTCGGAATCAGAAAAAGACATTCCATCCCAACTTTCAGAAGCATCTTCAAAAAAGGGAAAGACTACAAGTCAAGGAATCGAGTCTTGAGCGAGTTTGATCTATAAAGATGCAAGGTAAGAAATATGTAGGTTACAAAAAGTCAAAGAAATCTGGTATTAAATTTTTCATGAAATGTCATACACAGAATGCGACAGTATTCACAGCATCATTGAAAGGAAAATAAAAACCAAGAGGTTTACCTGCCTTCAGACTATGTCAGGCTTACAAAAGAAACTAGTGAATTCTTTTTCTAATGATGCCATTGGCATATAACATGATTTATTTTTAAATTATGCTGATAATGAACCTTAATTTTATGACTCAATTCGACCAGAATTAACTTCATGAAGATCTTGCAGATAAGGGAGTGATTGGGAGGGAAAACCGTCAAATATCATCCATAAGATGTATTCAGTGGAATTAAAGGATGCTGGCATTAGAGGCATAACCAGCAATTAAAGCGACAGTGGCCAGTTAATAAAAATATGCCCTTTATAAATAAACTCATTTAGAATAATGTGATCTAGATAAATATAAGTATTCAAATTCATTAAAATCTATCATCAAAAATCAAATTTATAAAAAAGTGCAACATCCATATTATATAAAATAGAATGCTTTATTTAAATAACTGATATTTTTTAATTTTTAGAATTAGCAAATTCATCTATGATCAAAATATCAAAGTTATGTTTTCAATCATAAATACATCATATTCTATATATGTAAATATATTATATAATATATTATGCATTATAAATCATATCTATTTATATATATAAGGTTTTCCTAAATTTTTTCTGCAATGGAACACTTCAAAATCCCGGAAATTTTAACAACACTTAATAATTAATTAATTAATATAATACGGCGATTCCAACGAGTGGAAATTTAAAAAAATGTTAATAAAACACGTTATTTATTTAGTAACTATTTAAAAATATAAAACTATAATATTAAGTAAACGTGACTAAATAACTAAGCGCTTAATGTCTTTGATGATTTTGAGTCCTTGAATTGCATATCTTATTGATATCAGCTGGTCAGGTAAAAACAATATATCCCATCTCTTTCATGTGCACGGTCTGAGGAAAGATAGTCATGGGCCTGTATCTAGATACTTGAAATCATTAGCATCAGTGGAGATTGATCATCACTCGCCTTTCAATATAAAGTAGAAGATCTTTAAATATGTTGCACTGTATAATACCTTTCCAAATTGTCGTAGAACACCTATTCAAGTTCAGCAGGACACTAGTGTATAATACAACATACTCTATATATCATAGAAAGTAAAGTTAAACTGCTAAATTCAGTAAGTATCTTTAAAATATCTTAATAAGTTTTAGTTAACTGAATTTTCTTTCACTAGTAGCAGTTGTAATGGGTGAACAAACAAGTATCCACGGGGAAGTTATGTGTGGATATGATTGGCATAATTTCCATTTGACCATTCTTTCTAGATTTTGAAGATGACCTTTATGTATAGCCTTTTTACTTGGTAATATCATCTTTCCCTGCTTTATTTTACTCTCTAGGAATGAATATACATTCATATTATAAATTGCACATTTTTCTTTGCAATCAAGTAATTATTATACATATCAACGTGCGACCACTTTTTCTTTTTTTAAGTTTGGAAGAACGTGTTATATCTTGTGTTTTCTTTTGCAACTTATTATTTCTGATGTTTATTTTCCCTAAAATTTTGTACCCAAATATAAAAACATAAAAGCAAAAATGAAATTAAAATATGTTGAGCAATAATATTGCAAAAGCTACACCAATGTCATAAGAAGCATCTGTGTAATAGAAATAAATTATCTATCTCAGAATACAAAATAGATATAGCTTTTTCTTTGGAACACCACATCTTTTAGTAGAAGGCGTGAAAGAATTGAATAGTTTTTGGATTATAGCAAAAAATGTTATCATTTTTGCATTATTGCTGGCTGCATGTATAAGTTGAGAGAATGCAGATATACAGAACAATTTGGCTAGGTTATTTCAGCGTAGAATGTGGACTTGTGCATCATTATGAATACTTTATGTTTTTTTATATCCCTATAATCGAACCCAACTGTCAGCAATCGGTGGCCCACAGGGTATTTTGGCGCGGCCCATACTGTAATGACATATGGCCTAAGTGCGCCCCACGCTAATCCCCATGTAAAATATTTGACTATCCTACAACAGAAGGTTGCAAACCCATCTTTTTTCAACATAACAAACATTTAGTTGGTAAGGCCATCTCTAGTTTTTTTATTTAACATGATAAAATTGCTCCTTATGGAAACAATCAAGGGCGCTATCAAATATAATGCTATTGTATATTAATCATAGCTTATCTTACCTTGCTGCCTAAAAGATTTCGAATGGCTGGTGGATGACAGAAAATATTAGAGCCAGCCATTTATGGTTGACTTTTTCTAACCATTTAATTTTTGAACACCTAACTTAACATATGAAGGCACAAGTCCATGTGCATCTTTCTGCTTCTAAGATATCATAGTTGTTACATCTGAATGCAATCCAATATATTTTATTATATTATGATAGTGTACTTGTTTATATAATACTATTGACTCGACAGAGATAAAAATAAAATGAATTGAATTTTTCATATTACAAATTTTAGTAATTTAGTAAATAATCTTAGTAATTATAAAAATTATTTTCAATAAGTATGATTAATCTTAATCTAAAATTATAATGTTTGATTAACTAATATTTATATTGCGCTGAATAGTCCTTAGGGTTTCACTTGCAATGTAATATAGTGTTAAACAGGAATAAGTATAAAAGGAAACAAAGAAACAAAAGTGTTACATATTTTTTATTACATCATATGGATAAAATTATGATTATAGCCTAACAACAGTACAGTTCTACAGATATGACTTATAATTGACATATTAATTTTGATATCTCCAAGAAACTTTAACCCTTATTGTAAAATTTTAAATTTATATTGTGTTATGATGAAGTGATAAATAGAATATAAATTTTAGTGGAGCAATGAATCATAACTTTGAAAAAAATAAATAAATTGAATATTTATTTACATTAAATGATGTGCAATAATATGCATACACCCTTTTAATAATTCAATAAGCAAAATTGATATATTTCAGGCCAACAAAC
>JAGVSQ010003474.1:0-21517 GCA_022683975.1 Rhyacophila evoluta
GGCATCTTCAGGCTACATTATATGTGGGCGGTAAGCGAACATATAACATACTAGTTATATGTTAAAATCAATTTCCATCAAGCACCATCAGTCGAAAATATTAATAAGGGATATGTATTTTCTTCATATAAAAAAAATCTGATTCAAATTAATGAAGAAATTATTCATTAGACATTTAGAGGTTTGCATTTTAAACGTGTCTTTTTTTACAGTTATTGATTAATTAAATTATATTTCACAGTTTTAAAAATGTAGGTTGATAACAGTTTTGTTAGTCGCACGCGTCACAGGTTACTTCACGTAATACCACGTGAAACTTTTGCACTTGAATTTGCAGTAGACGAAAACTAATTAATATACTTAACTTCTTTCAGTATTATATATTTTTGTTGTTGTTTGTTCTTTTTCAGGATTTTCAATATTTAACAGTCGTTAATTAAATTATAAAACGAACACGATGCTAGTCGATCATGAACAGGAAATGGGCGAAAAACGAAGGACAAGCAATTGGATAAAGTTGCATGGAGTTTCTCTTCCCGTGCATTTTTAATTTCTTGTTCATATTCCGTCAATTCTTCTTACTTATTTTAACACAAACTAAATCAATATTTCATATTTTATACAATTTTACATATTCAGGTTTAGTCTAATCGTTATGTTTAATAATTTGAGTACACCATGTAGCCTTCGATTATGTAATTATATTCTATTGTAGTGGGTAAATCGGATAATAATGTATCTAAATTAGCATTCTGTTATTCCTTATAAAATAAATCCTTTTCTATGATTCTATCAGCATCCTCTTGTGCAATAACATTTCTCAGGTAACAAAGACTTCAATGTATATGTGAGTTACAATGTTGTGTATTGGCTAGGTAGGCGTATTATATACATAACTTCGCGAGATGTGAGCGCAGTCAGTTTTTTACTATTGTAAATACATAAAAATCACTAAAGGCGTTTAACTCTTACTGCCTTGTGATGGATAGTGAGTGACCAGTACTTTTTATAATTTTATTTCTCCAGTATATACCGATTGCAAGGTCTTTATACTTTTCTCATAAAAACTTCTATAACGATATCATCACGAAAAAAAAAATATATATATATTTCATTAGAAATAATTATTTCGAATTAAATCTACGACTGGCATGTACATATGTGTATCAAATTACGTTGGTATGTGTATAATGGTATAGGGGGTATTCAAAGCGTTTAGATCAGTCAGAGAAGGATAATAACCTGGACTTATTTTTTCATTTCTTAAACTTATTATACTTTATATTATTTGACTTTGAATACATGAAACAATAATTTTTATAGCCAATTACAATAATTTATCTAGGAAAGTTTGGATAATTTGAATTCAAAACATTCGGGAGCCATCACCGTAGCTAAAAGAACAGTAAGGCGAGTATTAAACAAATAAAATCAAAACAGCCGTTTGATTCATTGATAAGTTCATTTGACCACGAATTAAAAACATGAGTTCATCGATTCTCGTCTTGAAACATATTACTGTAATTTCATGCACCGGTTTCGTTAAAATTGGATGCATTAAAATTGAGATTTACAATTGGAAGTGGACCCTACGTAAGTTTGCAAATTAATTAATTTATTTAGAGTCCATTTGAATCTATATACCACATTTAACATAATTTACTAGACATACCAGCAATGCACATATATTTACAATATCCATTTTTCACGATGTTCGATGTAAGGACTGTCCAGAATTAGGAGATAATTGTGTCAAACATTCATTCTCTTACTATCTCATGAGTGAATGTGACTCAGTCACTTATTACAAATGCTTCAATAAAATATCTAAAATCTCTGTCTATTATATCAATAACATGATCCCTGTATCATGTTGAGCCATTAGTTTCTTAAGTACATAATGCATTTAATGAATTTATAAATTTTATCATAATCTGCAAGTATCCGAGTACGGAAAGGAAAAAATAACGTAACGCTCAGTGTTTCAAAATAGTTTTTTTTCGATTGTCACAATCTATATAATTTAATATACGTTCTATCAAAATAATGTAAGCAACAAATGCCATGTTAGTTGCTAAAACGCTGCTCTAAGCTGCCGGGGAGACTTTATTAATGAGAACTAGTTTATTAATAAAGACAGTGCCTAAAACAGCATCGGTTAGATAGACATAGCAATAATGTAGCAATGAGGAGATTTCACCGTCTCGAACGATCCTAAATAAATGATTAAAAAATCGCTCATCTTTATTGGATCATTCTTAAGTTACCTACAAGGTCGACGTGTTCACAGTTGGGCTGTTTGCCGATCACTTGATTACTCTCGCGAGTCGATGTCGTGTTTTTATTTTCGCCACTCTTGAGTTCAAATCCACTCTCGAGACTCAATAATGTTCGTAGACTATGTACTTAGATTGTAGATACAGTGGAGCATTTCATCTACAAACGGATTTCATTTTATGAACACACTGCTCTGTTTTACAGATAAAACAAGATCAAATTATTTCGACAGTAGGGTTTATAAAAGCATGCGAAATAACTTCAAGATTATATGTAAAGCTTTATCAGTGCCGTTTTTATATGTGAAGATTTACATTGTAAAAGTAATATAATAATGATATACCCTTGTGGTTTAGTGGATAGTGCATCTTCTTCTGAATTGCGGTACACAGATTCGAATCATGCGACTGCATAAATAAAACACATTTTTACCCTGTAATTCAATACGATAGATGATCGCCTTTAAGCTTGGACGAAATAGTACTAATAGACACCGGTATCAATGACTGAATGGGGTTGTATTTGCTTGAGAAATCTAAAGCTGATACTAGAATGGAGCCACTAGGGATTATCGAAAACGTATTCAATCTCAAAATATATGTTCGCATTGTGTAGGTCGATATGTTCAACTTTGAAGCTGACAATAGTGATAAATAGACGTACTCATTGGTCCATTCAGGTCCATGATCGACTCCAAGAACGCCTTGACAGCTCTCTCATTGATTTCACTCGTTGACTGCCAGCTGGTTAGACTTTATTTTTATATTTTATTATAAATTTATCCAGATGAATATAATTTATGTAATATAAGTAAGAATACGGATTATAAATGAGACTTCTGTTTGCAGACACGATGGACTCCCTAAAACATAACATAGGACTGCAGTATACACACGATACAATATCTATTTCCATCAAAAGCGTGTATCTCCACTTAGAAAGATATCGGAAACATCGTATCAAGTTGTTATTTCATTTGGAACGCTTGGCTCAAATATTTCGTTATACTAAATTTACTACTTCGTCAAATCGAAATGTCGTGTTCATATTGTATGAACGTTTTTTCGGGACAGCAAAATGTATGTATAGGTTATATTGGAAATTTCGTTACTTGAGTATTTATTATAAACAGAGTTGACCTGTGCTCAGATTCGCGATATTATGGATGTTACAAAGCCGGTTTTGATACTGTTATAAAAAAACTTTTAAATCGAATTTTATTTACAATATAATACATTGGATTGAACCTTATTTGCTAATGCTAAAATATATTGTATGTACACAGTTTTTCTACCTTTTTGACAAATTTAGCATAAACACCAGTTTCACTTTCAATTAATTGCTAATTACATAAACTAAATAATTTACAAGTATATTTTTTAATGGACGGGTCTTTTATAGGGGAAGAATTATCATTATATATTGTATTAAATCTCACACTATCTTGTCTCAAAATTTGACATTCAATTGAAAACAAACAAAATGAAAAGGCCCAGATGAAATATATATTTATTATAACTAATAATATGTTTTAATATTCAAAATGTGTAGAAGTTTGTTGGCAAATTGTTTTACATTTGAATTGGTTGCCACCCAATCGCTCAAACCACGGTGAGCATCTTTGTATTTTTTACACAACTATGGGATTCAAATGAACAAACTCTGGCACTTAAGTGCCTTGTTTGTCAACTCGATCATCTAGACGACAAACGACATTGGATGAAATAGGGCTTAATTAATATATTGTATTCTAATTATGGTATTTTGAAAATAATTTTCCGCCAAAAATAATTGATAGAGATAGTAAATTACCACAATGTTATATATTTTATAGTTGTATCATGAAATACACAATTTGATGAGCTAACGAGGTGGATAACATAAGTATATAAGGCTTCCGAGTTATTTATAAATACGTCTAGGTCAGTGTTCTTACTAAAATACTATCACGCGTCACTTAACTCGCTACTTATGCGAATATATTATAGTATACTATTTTACATGTGGCAAGCATTTGTGCGGCAAATCTTATTTGACGAACTTTACTTCGTGACGCATGTGTAATTATAAATTTCATGACTGATATGACTTTCTATCCTGAGACAATTGTTATCTCATACTCAGACTAGCACTAGACTATTTCAGTGAAATTCAATCTTTCTATAACACTGTTTAAGTAAGTGAAGTCAGAATATATTTAGTATATCGATGGTTTAATCTGCAAACTAGCCTACTTCACCCATTATTGAAAAACCGATTTGATGTCATTGTGTTCAGCTGCAATTTTTCTATCGCACACAAAATGCTAAAAATCAGTCTATACATGCCAGCCAACTCCAAGCAGTAACATACCAATTATTCACAAAAGTTTTGTTGTTGCTCCTGAATACTTGACACAAATTGAGTTCGCTGGTTTCCAGATCAAACCATTGATATGTAGCTTTAAAAATAACAACATATAAAACAAAATGTATATTAATGTTGTAAAGAATATTGTAAACGACTTCTTGATGTTGTTTATAGCAAAATTACATTCATTACATATGTCGAATGTTACATTTCATACCATTAGTGTGAATTTAGAAAGCATAGTAATGCTTCAAAGTTTTTGGTATTAATTTTATTTTCATTGTATAATCTCAATATTTGCCGTATACATATCGACTGAGGAAAAAGAAAAAAAGGACGTAACCCACATACAACAAATTTTACAGGAGGCCCAAAAACGTTTATTTATTCATTTTGAGTCAAAGTGAAAACATTACATAGGGACAACCTTTAAGTGCACGAATACTAAAATCGGTATGTTATTCAAGAAAAACTAATGAAATTGATAAGGTAGAAGCCCTTTTACTGGTCGCATATTTTATAGACCATTCTTTTTTCAAATTTAAAAACTCAATTTAGACACTAATTCGGCATTTGAAATATATCCATCTCTTTTTTAAAACGTGTATTAAGTTGTGTGTATACATTCTGGTTATCGAATAAAACATATTTTGAAAAATTGAGGGCTACTTCCTTTTTCCTTTCCGCGGTGATATATGGCCTGGTCACAAAGTACTGTTAAATTCTCAGGACTACACTATGGAAAGGTTGTTTTATACCTTGTATAAAACGACGTTTATATAAGTCATATAAACCATCATAGTCACTCTTTAAAACCCTGCGCATTGATTGCAGGCCAGATTATAATCTAGTATAATATTGGAATACGTTTCAACTCCCCTTCTCCCGATCAGTGTAATGTTTGGAAACCTTTTCTCAGCCTTTTTGTTTTTCGCCTCGATACCTTTCTATCTTCTCTGCCTTGATTTATTGTCGCGTGTATATCTTATCGTAACACACGTGAAATTGTCTTAGGACGGTCTTAGTTGGAGCGAAATAGAGCTACGTTAACAATTACGCTACCGGGTATTAAAAATCACGGACGGAAAATTTCTGGACGAATATACGAAAATAGAAATCTCAAGATAGGGCGAGAATAAAAAAACTGGAGATATTTTTTTATCTCAAAATGGGCTCACGGCCCCAAAAAGGTTTCGAACCGCTGAACTAGAATTTTGCTGGCAGGTTTCACTAGTTGTTATCGCTGTAATACACAGATGGCAAATTAACATATTACTGCAATATATTTCGTGCTTATGCTTTGTTTATTATATTTATCATAAGTCAGTGTAAACATCAAATAATCAATTAATTCTCCACTTTCACTACTGATACGACTTAAAATATTTATCAATCATAAAAAATATTTTTCATCTTTTATGATATATGAATATATGAGTAAACTAATCTCGGGGAAGCCTTACACAGATTTTCTGTAAGCTTTAGGCTTGACATATTTTTTATGGTTATTTGTTCACTGAAAGTTTCGGATTAAAAAAAGATAAGTCCACGTGTCGTCCATGTCGAGCTACTTAAACATTAGTAAACATATTATTATCTCCGTACGGTTTTAAATTTCCATGTATTATTTTTACACAAAACAGAATTATATGAAATATGAGGCTAAAATAAAAAGATTATATTTCCATATTTTTTTTATGTTACCATATAATCATATACATGCTAAACTACTATTGTTTTTTTATATCTTGCCTAAATTCTATAAATTGAACTTAGGTAACGTATTGCGATGCCGCCTGAGTTAGTTCATCGGTCAATTCATTAACCACTCACGGCATTTTTCACACCCAGAATCATATAGCATATTTTTCATTGCTTATTTTTGTTTTTAATATCTTTAAAATTGATATTCTCTACTAGTTATGATATATTATATCTTTGTATTGTGGAGATCTATAATATACTCTACTCTCAAAGCGAACGTATTCGCAATCTATATGCTGCACTTTCAGAGCGGATATGGTGAAAACAAAAGTGCATACACCTAAAAAAATCCTACCCTATATCGAGGGATTTTATCCTAAAATTTATTTTACTAGGGGTCAGTCTTCATATGTAACGTTTGGATAGTTGTTAAACAATGTAAAAAATTTGCACGTGTTTTCATTACAGAAAGCCACGGATTTTATCATAATTCTAATAAGGAGCAATCTTTCTTATTATATATTCTTAAAATTCCAATCAAAATAACATCGCAGTTAATTAAACATGAAAATATGTTAATTCTATAGTACAAAGTAAATATTAGAAAACATGGTAGCAATAATGTATATCCAATATTTTAGTACAACATTATTTGGTACAAAACATAATTTGAGTTATTAAACGAGGGGGGTATTTCCAAAGTTAACTTATTACATTATGCCAAAATGTAAGTGAGAAGATTTTCAATAAGTATTTTTTTTATATATGAACCATTTAGCATCCAAACTAGTACCGAAAATCCATTCCAACAATATTAAAAACAAAAATAAACATCGCAAAATATGGTTATTTCATACAAAAAATATTTGTTCAAAATGTTCTCTTTTGACTTTTGACAGAGTGAAATAATTTCACTATGGATATAGCCCCCTCAAAAATTGTCCATCATGTCATCCGGTCCAAAAACTACCAATATAGATGTCTACAATCTTGACAAAAATTATCTCGCGTATGCAATATTTGAGGTAAGATAAAAAATAAAATATTGTTTTTCTTTTCATTTCAGGTAAGGTTCTTTAAAAACTTCTACTTCTCTAATATCGCTGAAGTCACTCTTCAACCGTTCGGTATGTAGAAAATGTTTGCTCAAACATATTTTATTCCATTTCTCTTGGTGTGTTTTATCGAAGGTTTAACATAAAATTGGGCTTAACATAATGTGATCAAGTTGGGCCACTCGTCATGTCACCAACGCTTTGGTGACTGTACTCTTACAAAAGTTGCTTTATATTCTTTTTTCCAGTCCGTCTGCTGCCGACAACTATTACCTATAAGCATAAATAAACATGGCTGTAAAACTCCACAGCATTTGCTTTCCAAAGTAGCTTCAAATCACTTTGGCTTGTTGATTTATGATATTTACTAAATAAGGCTTAAACATAGTTATTACGGCTTTAAATATTCGTTGCTATGAAATAAGTTCGAGTATTCTCCTCGAGAGGTTAGCTTAAGAACTCGATGTCCACAGCATTTTAAAAATCCAAATATGCAGCCCTTGAAACCTTATGGGTTGGTTGACCAATTGGCTGATGTTTAATTCTCGTAAAAAAATCTGACAACGTAAGTCTTGACAATGCAGAGATCTATTTACTCAATATTTGGACTGGTCAATTCACACTGATGAATTCCATATGCTCCGCTTTCGGAGTGGACACGATATTTTTTTTTCAAATAATACTGTTTTCTGAAATATTTTCGTACGTTTTCAATAATCTAATAATCAGGAAAGATGTAGTATTTGCCATGTAAGTATTTAAATTTCATGTTACAGTCTTTTAAAGAAACATACTAAATCTTGCTTTGTTTCTGAAAAAAATCAATCGCGTTTTGCTCGCGATCGATAATGTGTACCTTGGACGTCTTTTGCTTAACTACATACAATTAATTCGTAAGTTGGCCATTCGAAAACTAAATCTATAAAATCCATAGATAGTTACAGAACTATCTATTCTATTATTTTTTATAGAAATACTCCATAATATAATGTAAGATACGGTTGAACTAATGGTGCACATGGTTCTTGCTCATGACCCATTTAGGTTATAATCTTAATTCTCTAATCAAATTTTTACTCTTTTCCATAACAATGTCAATTTATTTTAATATGTATTAGGAAAATTCTTTTGGTTGAACAATAACACTAATTATATTTTTTTATTGGTAGTATTACTAATTAATGAAATTCGAGTTATTACGCCATTGTTTTCTGGTGCATAATTCATACCGGCGTTATGAAAGTGCGATAATTATTCACAAAATAAACAGCGAGTTTTTTTTTTTTTGTTAATATACTTAAATAATTAGTTGTATGCCGTTGAGAATTTTTTATCCACTCTAAAATGACTATAAATAATATTATTCGAATTATTATGGCATTAGACTTTGATCAGTGACGTGCTCTGTGAAATTATTATTACGTTTAAAATCATTCACATCTTTATTAATACCAATATTAAATTTAGTACAGAATATTTTAAACAATCGGTATATACAAAGAAACCTATAAATAGGAAATAGGGGGGTCTCCCCGGTTAGAGTAGTTGGTAGCGTGCGCGGCTAGCAATCCGGGGAATGCGGGTTCGAATCCCCATCTGTTGGATTTTTTAAATCTGAAAATGGAGGACCGGATGCCCATTGGGTTGAGCAATTGTCTGACAAACAATTCATGGGAAAAATAAACTGTCAAGACGTCTTCATATTACGGGAGGTCTATCCTCGGAGTGGATATCTTCACACTGTGTAGATCCATATGCTCCGATTTAGGAGCGAATATGGTTTAAAAAAAGGAAATAGAAGTAGGTGTCTCTTAATAATTATGTTATTTTCATAAATATATGTTGTTTCTTGATACTTATTTCAACATTTAAAGGCTTTCTTTAATTATCATGCCCGTCTTAATTCAGACAGTTTCTTTTTTGTCCATCCTCTGCCTTCCCATGTATAATAATATACGCACTTTTAAGTTGGCTGTATTAATTTATTATAAACACTTTTAGAAATAATTCAAGTATATTGATATAAAAACAATAATTAACTTAAGGATAACTATAATCACGTTTCCAATTTAATTCAGAAAACAATATACGGCGTTGACTTATTTATAATAAATGTAATATATATAGGAAAGAAATGTATTAAAGTAATATTATGCAATGATGATAGCTAATGTAATGATCCAAATCATGGCTAAGCAGAGCCTATATAATTGTAATTTTGTAAAAAAATTGTAGAATCATATAATAAAAGGCGAATTAAAAATTATGGAAATAATTTATTTTCTGTGTCTCTCCCGTAGCTGAGGGGTTAGCATGCGAACTTTGAACTGAGAGATAATGGGTTCGATTTCCACAGCTGCTGGAGGATATCTGGTATTTGCCAAAGTCAACCAAAAGAATATTTTTTTTTATTATTATACTGTAAGAAAACGTGTGTTTTATTGTTTTATCAATATTTGACACAAATTTCCTAAGATATCTTCTTTCTCAGCACGTCACTGCAATACTAACATTATTGTAGCAATACCACCTGTGCATTTTGAGAACAAAGGAAATGAAAATGTTTACCTGGTGATCATTAAAAGCCACTTACGCAAATTGTATTTTAAAATTTTATTTCAAGCTAATTATAAACAATAGCTGTTCAATAAAATTGCATTCTACGTGTCAACATGTAGTTTCATGTTTACATTTGTGCACTTGCAATATTTTTTAACGATTTGTTCAAATGATTGAAATTAACCGAATGGGAAAATTCACGATAATTAATTTCAAACTGGAAAGTTACACTCTGTTTGAAGAGCCTATATAAATACAATAAGGTAAATAACATATATAAATACTAGTAACGAATTTCCGTGCCTAAAATGATCCTTTTAATCCTCTTTTCTAGTCCTGTTTTCATGTTCTTTTATCATCACGTTGTTTTCACGTGCTAATTGGCAAACAATAATTACCCGGCTCATCAATCATACAAAATCAGATTCCTAATCGTTCGCAGGGGTAACTTTTTTGCCTGAACGCAACACATGTTAAGTTACACCAGTATGTTTTATTAAACTTTAATCAGTAGCTGTGAATGATAAGAAACAGCTGAGTTTTGATCAATAAAAAAAACACTCATGAATAGCTGAGACTGAGTTTACAACTCAAAGTCAAAAATAGATTTTAGCACGAGCAGAAAATACAACTTTTATTGGGGCCAGATTAAATATTCAGCGAATTATATTTAAACTACATAAATTTTATTATTTTGGCTCTTGTGTTTAGCTTCAAAAAACAGTTTCATTCTGGCGTATTATGATTGATACTCAAAGGGAAGGTATGTGGCGTTATATTCTTTGACATACATAGTGCTTAATTATTTGTTTTGGCCGATATCAAATGACATTAAGTTTACTATTATTGTTAAGTGTATTTTATTCAATGTGTGGACTACGTTTGATATCAATCAACACATTTATTCACGGTAGTTTCAGGTTGGCCTTAAAGAATCTCCTACTTGTCTATGTGGCGAATTTCTGTATACTAATCAAATCCCATGGGAGTGACTCCATGTGTCAGTTAAAAAGAAAGAATCTCAAATCAGTCCGACTATTTATCGGACCGGTCGGCCATTGTGATTTAGCTTGCAATGACTTTCCTGTCATTGTCGATTATCCGACTTGCGTAATTTATTTTGGTTGCATGATCGATGGACTGTTTCCCCATCCAGATTGGCCGTGATCGTCTAATGGTTAGGACCCCACGTTGTTTTTCCTCATCCAAACCTTTGACTCTGGATACATTTAATTTCTTTAATATATAGTAGTAGGTGTATTCTGTAATGGAATTATTATATCAAGAGTGTAATATTCTTAATAACAGCCTCACATTGGAGATAGCTATCGACTATATATTAATCTTGATACTACCTAACCTCGTCATAAGTGGCATCAACAATGTTTAACCTATTGGATCGCAATCTAATATTTAAAATAATTTAATTTATACAAAGTTAATGTTGTTTTAATTCATGTCTATTTTTTTTCCATAAACTGTACGAATTTCTATGTTAATTTTTTTTTGTATATAGATAATTCTACCAAATAAAATGATTGACGTACCAAAATATTATAGTGAGCTCTTTCACCTGAAAGACAAGAACCAAGTCAGTTGCCAGCAACAAAAAAAAAAACCCAAGAATCAGACAGGCTAAAATTTATTACATCGCTTTTATGATATTATATTATGAAAAAAATGCAATTTAGAAGTCTAGACAAAGGTAATAAAATAACATGAAATTAAATTGAGTTAACACTGTTACAACACATAACAATTTATGTTGATCCAAACTAAACAATAAACCGATGAAAAATTCTTCAATTTAGATTGATTGTATTTACTTTGTGGAACTCTACTACAAGGATTTTGTAATCCATTAAATGATATATAAATATTTTCGTCTTAGATTCTCACCATGTCTGTTTCGAGGCTTGTGAGATATATGGATCTCAACAGTATAGTGGTATATTGATATATTTACGAGCATTTTTAAGCAGTTTGGTAATTCATAATAAAATAATTTAAAACATTTTTATCTTTATCTAACTGCATTACTCGAACTCGAAATATCCGATGCCGACTTATTCACGTGTGATCGTTTATTCACTACACCTCTGATAGAATTGATTATATATCTTCTAGATCTAGATTTAATATAATCAATATTATTGATTATACTTTTATTGTGGGTGGATTATTTGATATTCTATATTCATTGAAAGAGAACCTGACACAAGGTATAATATGTCGTTTTTTTCGTCTATTGTTTGCTTTGTTGTATGCATTATAATATTTTGATGTTTAAATAATTTGTAAGTTTTTTGACATTGAAAGATGATCTTTTCGTGGTACGCAACCTGTATTTGGTGAAGTAATTATTTTTTTTCAATGTATATATATATATATAGAAATAAAGGTTGGTGATTCCGGAATTAGAAATAGTGTTGCTAGTACATTATTTTTTCCCTGAATATGGCCACGAAAATTCCAGATCAATACGATTCTGGTTTTATCATTTGTGTTATTCTCGACTGATTTCACTCGTACTTCAACAACTCCGATTGAATAGTAAGAATAAAAATATATATATAGATATTGAGCAATGCCAACCTCCTAAAAACTTAGAAAAGTTTTTAAATTATAATAAATCAAACTTACTTATAAAACTCCGCAAAACATTGTTATTAATCTTTGTTCTAGATTCGATATGAAGCAACACTTTGTATTCACAAATTAAACGTGAAAAAGTGTTACAAATTTTATTACGAAACACTGTAGCCGCACAAAACGTTAATTTTTTTTATTTTGTATGACTTTCATGACGTTTCAATGAAAACACTTGTCACTGTATCTAGTTCATTTAATACCACAAACTTTTCGACCGTAACGTACGAGACAACTTCATCCTCAGAACACTTGAATGATTTTTCTTCAGCCAATTGGTCATTACTAGTGGCTTCTTTCTTTCTCGTATGTAAGTGGGTTTATAGATAGCGCCAGTCCGTAACTTCATCTAATTTTGTCGATAGGATTTAACCATTTGATAGACAAAATATCCAAGATTGTTATATATCGATCCTGCTTAGGCAAAAAGTACTTTTATTTCTAGAATCACAATTTACACAACTAAGTACACATTATTTCAAAAGGAATCAAGCCGTAAATGCCGAGTTATTATCTAAACTCAGCTTTAGATTCGGAAAAAGAGGAATATAACAAATTTACGCGCAGGAAAAGGGAATCAAACTTCATTCACAGCATTATTGTTGTGTGAGGGTTAGTGCCTTTTGCCTAAATAGAATCGATCTAGTTATTGGTAGTCAGATAGCTAAACCGCGTCAAAATTATACATTCTCACGTCTGTTCTTATTCATATCATAATATACCAATGTAATTAAATATCAAACATAATTAGATTTTTTGAAACCTTTAATGTTAAATAAGAGGCACTTGCTAAAACAAGTCATTCACAGTTTTTCAGGGGCTAAAATCATCAAATATAAATTGCAGTATCTAAATCAGATTAGGGGCTTACAATAGGCTACACAAATGTACCATTTAGACTCTTTTTAGCAAGAATGATTGATTACTATGGTGATATAACCAGAAAATACATGTAAAAATTTGCTTTCTCATCCACCACTGACTGTGTCTCCACTCCGAAATGTGGTCGCATATCGTGGTGTAACTAACGCAAATCACTCTTTAAAATGACAGAGGTGTCTCAGGAAAAATACTTTGGCTGGAGTGCATTTTAGAATGTCCACGTGTATTCTGATTAAAACCAATTCACGTCTTAATAAAAATAGATCGCTCGCCGTAAGATGTCGCATGTTTAAAGTCAGCAAACTTGACTCATAGAAACCAAACCACAATATTGAGCTAGTCTAATAAACTTAAGACACTCTTACCTTATAATAGACTTATGGTGAAGGGCCAGAGGTTGTGACTGGAATTCTATAATTCGTCACATAGCTTAGTAGGACATACTGTAAGACTGTTCAACGATATTGATATGTAGTACTAATAAACTGTAATGTATATTGTTACACCTATTAACTAATAGTATCTGGCAACAGTAACGGGATGGCGAGCTAGTCGATAGTCCAATGGAACGGTTTGTGCTATATGACATAGATTAAATTATGAAATAAGTGTAAATATCTGCAAAATGACATAACAAGCAAAATAATATTCGAAAAATATCTCCTATTTTTTTTAGATTCAGCTTACTGCTTGTCTGATACAATAAACCGTTTAACAACTAACAGTTTCATTTTGCTGTCACAAAATACAGCATATAAACTGTATGTACAAAGTCATTTCCGACCAAAAAAGTGTCGTGAAATTATTTGTGTTGGTATTGTTTTTGGCTGTCGTAGTGATTTCTTTTAGCAGCGCTACTCAAACTGTTGAAGCTCGTGAACCACTACATATATGTGTAAACTAATACTCACCCAAAGTATACGTATTCATGCAGTGGCATCTAAATATTACTGAATCGACGAAATAATTATGCAGTGTTTATTTGTGTTATAAAGGAAACAGTTAATTAGTAAACTCTTCCACCGATGGGCAATAAAAGGACTTTGATCCCGAATGTTTTTTTTTGTTATTGTTCATTAGTTTTATGGAGTGCAGGGCTGTATCTATGAAGCAGAGACGCGGCTACAGCAGGCGATATCGTGTAAAGGGTGGCGTAACTAACGAAATCAATACAAACGCTGTAAATGCACGAATTATGTAGGGGCGCAAAATATTATCGTAAAGAGGCAGGCATGACGGATTGCAAAACTAAATTCTGAACTATGCGACCTACTAGGTAGAAAAGTAGAAATGACGAACAAAACATTCTGGACAAATGTACGAGAGTAGAAATCGCAAGATAGGGCGAAAATGTACGAGAGTAGAAATCGCAAGATAGGGCGAGACCTAAAAAAATAAAAATCAGAATCTTTAGGAGGACGTGAAAAACACTTTATGGGAACAAGGGGGGGGGGGGGGCATTTGAAAGACTTAAGAGCATCATACTGAGAAAATACACGGCCCTGTGGACGTGCAAGGAAATAAACAATACCTCACTGAATTTAAAATTCTCGATACGTGACTCAGTTTAAACATTATCAGATCGACATTGCTGGTTTGTCACGATTTTATCTGCAAATGGAATATTTGTCTTCTGAAATAATCAACATTATAAAAAAACACGTACAATACATACAGGCTAAACGACGTATCTATATTTACAGCCTAGAACTAATATTTCTTTAAAAACAATCGCTGGTTCGCTTGAATGCCATGATTATAAAGTATAAAGAGTTCTTGATTCATGTTGCTTTTTTATATAAAGCTACGATTGTATTTATAACTTATTCATAAATGATCACCAAGTCAATGTCAATTTCATATTTTATTAATTTACGGGGAACTATTTTGGTATATCGATTTGTAACAAATCTTTATTATTCAAACCAATTTCAAAACCTAAGCATACCTAAATTCTTACACCGTGTAAATTTAGATTGAAGTAAATTCGATGTACTGACCATCATTATGTCATTGATGGAAAACCATTACATTGTAATAGTTATATGAGTTGTTTTTAATGTAATACATATATTTATATAATGTGTTATAATTTCATAAATCATTTATTAATAAATCTATTTTATAAGAATATTTGTAAATTGTGGGATTAGTATGCATAGTGAAAACCTATCATTTAAGAAAACTCATGTATATAAAATATCTTAATCATCTTAAGACATCTTAAACGACTATTTAAGTCATACCTAATAAGTAAATCATATTTCATTGCATTTGAAATATCGCAGAATCCAGTCAAATGAGTTGAGGGAATGGCTAACAGCCACTTCTTGTGAAAATGAAAATTGAAATAATCGTGGAGAAGAATAGATTTTTCAAAGTGCAATATGAAATTTTCCATATCATCGATTCTACGGTGAGACAATAACGAAAATATTTACACGAAGACAATGTAAGTATTCTCCGTTGTTGTAGAGGTTAGCGTGCGCGCCTAGCATCCGGAGGGTGCGGGTTCGATTCCCACATCTGCCGGATTTAAAAATAAATCCGAAAATGCAGGACTGGATGCCTTGGTCGAGTAATTGTCTAACAAGCAATTTTGATGAAAAATAATCATTCAATATATGTCTTCCCACTACGGAAATTCAAACGCGAGTATTACCGCTAATGCCGTAAATGCGTCACACCGTTTGAGCATCATTGAAATAAACTGTTGTTGGTAATATGTCTACCTGCTATCACCTCTGGCATTGAATCAAAATACATTTAATAATCGCTTTGACTTAGCACGTATCGAGAGCATTGTAGTTTTGTAATGTATTCATTTGCGAAATGTGATCAAATCAATCAGGTTTGTGCGGCCGCATGACCTCGCGGGTCTCAGCGAATACGACTAACGGTTTCCTCGACTGCGCGTCTTATCACATCAACTACACGCCATACTTGGCCACGCCAAAAGTCAAACGGCCAAAATGCCGGGCTATTGGCCGGTGTGAATCTCATCCGCTATTATCTTACTATTGTGCCGCATAGTGGTTCTCAGATAATTTAAATATCAGCCTTATTATGTAACATCGAGAAAACTTGTGTGTTTCAAATAATAATACATTGATAATTACAAATCAATACCTCGTAAACAACAGTGCAAAAAAAAAAATGAAATGAACTCTAGTCAATATCATCTACTCAAATTCCGTATTATTTAAATTTAAATCTTAAAAAAAAAATCGGTATAATAGTAACATTAAAAATATATATGATTCGATGCAATAATAGTATTTTTTTTCCCTTTCATATTATGTAAAATTCGTTTCGTTTGGCTCACACTTACTTTCCCTCCTCCACCCGCCACGTCTCCACACACGTGCGATAGTGTGTGCGTGATTCCTATTCTAACTAATTATACCCTGTAAAGATCTTCTCGTTCGCCGTAAGATTTTGCAAATTTTTTAAAAGCCAGAAAATTATTCTTCGTAGAAATCAAGCCCCAATAGCCGACCGGTTCGACAGATGGTCGAACCGACTTGAGAAGCTCTCCCCTTTCAAGGGACATATGAGGACACTCCCAAGTTTCGTATACAGTGATATCATATTTGATATATTTTTGGCTAGTCCGCAAACATTGATTATTTTTAGTAATACTCGTATATACTTTCAGAGAAACAAACAAAACAAATACATTGCAAATGATGTTCATACATATACAGAAGAGGTACTCTTCTTCCTATACTGTTGGTGCTATTGTCCAAGGTAAGAACTAGTTCCCCGCAATGTTAAGATGATTTCCTTTAGGTGCAACTATCACCAAATGATTCATCAGTACCATAAGAAATACCGAGAGTTTCTGTATCGATTAAATCTTTAAAACAAGTGTCGAGACAGGAAGCTATAAATGAACTGTGTGATAAATTAGCTGTACACAAAGACTTGCCGTCTTGGTTCTAAGATGATTTCGGTGAAGGTAGCTTTTCAAAACCGGACTCGGACAGGAAGCTATTCGCAAACTGAGCAATAAATGAATTGACCCAAACCCATTGTTAAACCATTATTAAGTACTCCTAGATAAATTTGAATTCATGATTTATAAATAAGATGTATGACAAATGAAGTAGTTGATAAACCTGTATTGCAGATGGTGTGAGAAATGGGTATTAGCATTATAAATTATTGTATTAATAGTAATACTGACAGCCGATCAGAATATAAATAAATTAGGTTTATGCGATAAGTGACACATATTTTGTAGAAGTGTGTAATTTGTAAAGAAATATATTTTCACCGCACCCCAAATTATGTGTAATGTTATAAATTTTATTGACGAAACCCATTTAAATACATATAAAGAGTCTTAGCGCAGTCTCGATAAATAACTAGTTAAAATTAAGCCGATAAATTGCAACGTGACTTCCAAGTTGAGAAAGTTAACTCGCAGCTTACAGAGTTACAGACTCTTAACACAATCGAAATAACAATTGAACTAAATAATACTTGTATGGACAAATACAAAATGATATTGATAAGTTTATTATTATGTTTACAGATTTGTTTATAATAAGGTTTAACTTAGTCTAAAATATAATAAATTAAACTAAGTTCACTCCTCTATATTTATAGTTAACTTGTCATGTTACTCGTGTATGCAAATTTAAATACTGCATTCAAAAGACATAATATAATATATACACTAACAGTCATACAAACGAACGTGCCTAGTTAGAATTTATAAAGGGTTATTCGGAAATGTTGAATATATTGATATACAAGTCATGGAGTCTAAGAGTTGCATTCGCGCACATTTTTGTTTTTCGTGATGGTATTCATCAACTATATTCACGACATTTGTCATGTAGGTAAATTAATAACATCAGCGAACACTTCATTGTATCTAGAATATTCGCCGTCGACGGTTTACCGCCGAGATAAGCATCGTTTTAATAAACATATCATTTGATTTCTGTACACCGTACTTTTGTACTTTTAGATAAAAAAAATGCAATTGGAAAGTTGAATAGGACTTAACAAATACTCAGAACAATAGAAGTTTAAAATCAGACGCCTGTGCCTAATACTGGTGGTTTGATAAGAAGAACTCTTAGCTAAACTCGTTAAGCTAAAAATCATGCAGCATCGCTGAAACTGGCTGAGACACGTTCACAGAATGTCTTTAGAAATCCCGAGTCCTGGTTGCCTATTATTGGCCTGGCCGGCGGGATTCCTGCATTTTGAAAAACCGTCGGATTTTATCCAGAGAATTTTATTTACTAGAATAAAGAGTATGTCTTGGGAAATTCAATGTGACTGGCAGTTGAAAGAAAATCCTGTAGTTTACATTCAAAGTGGATATGAACAAAGGAAGAAGAAAAATTATTATCATATAATATTTCGGAAACACGTGTACTAAAAATCTACACTCTTGGTTTCAGTTAAATTGATGACAAAAATACAAGGCATCATGCCGACAGAGGCATATTCACATTGCGGAAGACCAGTGTTTATTTATTTTTTTCTACAATGAAATGCACTGTAAGTTTGTGTTTACAATATGATTATAAGTCACATATCCTTGCCACGAATAATGGCGAATGGTTGTAATTGTTACCAGATGGTTGTCGTACAATCTGGAGTGGTATCACTACTCTTATCGTTTCATGTTTATTTTCTCTTGTTTTTCTCAGAAGTAAATATTAGCCAGCGAAAATCCGGCCACACAGACAGCCTTTGATAAACTACCAATCTATCTTATACAATACATTTACATGGATCTATCAGATATTTGAATTATAAAATAAAACGTGAATACGTCACAAGAAGCAATGTTACTTTACTTATATGTGTTTGCATGGTGCACTTCAAGTACCTTATTTATGTCGAGTAGATGAATTGTTTGGAGGTGAACTGTTCGCGATGTATTGGCGGTTCCTAAATCTAACAAATATTTCATGTAATGTATTTACAATGGATTACATCTATGAGAAATGAATTGTTTTTTATTCGGTCGTATTTTTTGAAACGTTTGCATAAAACAACCATTTACATTTAATTATCCAACCACAATTACTATACACACGTAAAACGGAGTATTTAAAAATAATACAATAACATACAATGCTGAGTTTTTCTCATATTTTTACATTCTATAATATAATATGTTAATGCGAATACTAATTGTCCGCTCGGTATTGAAATAATTGTCTCCCCGGTAGTGTAGCGGTTAGCGTACGCGCCTCGCAATTCGGGAGATACAGGACTGGATGCTCATTGAGCTAAGCAATTGCCTGACAATCAATCCTAGTAAAAATAATCTGTCCGGACATATCTTCGTATTAGATCATATCTTCGTAAGATCCAAATATTCTTCTTTCGAAGCGGATATCTTCACACTATGTATATCCATATCGGACACTTTTGGAGCGTAAATGTTAAAAATATACAACGTTTTTCGACTTTTTATGAAGTAGTCATTCGTATGTTACTGAATAACAAGTGCGCTTTTTAATTACTCCAAATCAGAATTGTGGGTTTCGAATCTAGATACATAATAATACTCAAGAAATGTGACCGAAGTATTGAATGAATGGCTAATAACCAATTACTATAAAAACTGCTCCAGTTGAATCGAAATAATGATATATCGTTTTATATTATAATCACTTAAATATTAATTTAAACAACTTACAAATTTTGTATCCGGTTGTGGAATCCAAATATGGTACATAATGCAGATTTGTGCTAACCCTTTGTAGTTCGGCGGTATAAAAATCTAAAGCGGCATATAACTGTTTTCGCCCCTAGATGGTGGGCCACAGTGTGTTTGTGTATTATATTTTGACAGATACATCTTCAATCAAATTGACGAAGTTTGAAGGCAAAATCGCTATGTCTGATGAAGTAGAGAGAAATCTAATTACCTAATTCCCTGCCGTCGGCTCGGGAATTTCCATGTGCCATATAATATCTAGAACCATCCCACAGGAATGGAAGTTAGACAATACAACATTATTAAATGTCAACTCCATCACTGGAAGGTAAGCGATAACCGTTTCTTAAGTAATTTAGATTTTTTTTTAAATGTACGTTTTATATTTGTCATATTATTTAACGGACATTTCCAGATATTAGAACTCAAATAAATCCTGTAATGCGCTCATAGTCAAAAACACAGATACAGTGATAAAAGCTCAATTTTGAGAAAAGAGCGTTATGATATTTTTCATTGCTGCTTAATTAATACGTCTTAATTCATAGACAAAAAATCAGTAAGTCGACGTTTCTAAGCAAAAAGACAGCAAATGACTATCAGGTATTGTGTTTTTATGTATGTATTATTTTTACTGTATTATTCCTTCGATAACTTGCCATATTTGCAAAAGTAAAGAGTATTATACTTATTTTAATCGATGTTTTTTTGCCATTGGCTACGTTTATGCTTATGGGGACAGTATAGTTCTTATGAATCATGTATTATTTTCATCATTGTGTGGATTATTACGGCATCGCATATTTTTATTGTAAATTTCAAATAATAAAAACGTGTTTTCCAACCATGAATGGTAAACACATAGTAAGATCCATAAATACAAAGTGTCATTGTTCAAATGCTGAAATTTGATCTCACGACCTTTACATACCAAGGCCAGTCAGTAACTCTATTTGAAAAATATATTATACAATACTTCCTTCTCATTTTTTTTTTAACAGTTCAGAATGCAGGTTATTCAAACTGACACTTGATCAATGGCGGATATTCCATCTCAATCGACTAAAAAAATGAAAAAAATACCCGAGATAATGTTTCAGACGACAAAATGTCCATAGTTGTGTTTTTCATGGAATTTAGATTCTTGCTTCTGCGAAAATTCGCACAATATCGGATTTATATTATTAAAATTGACACTTGATTAATTGGTTTCATTCAACATGTATGATAAATAATTAATTGGGTGAACTCAAAAATGGTATTTGAAATAAAGATACAAACGACAGTATGTTTTCGTATATAATTTTATCCCATGTCCAGTAAAAAATCATTTAGGTTAGTGTTT
>JAGVSQ010003475.1:0-21517 GCA_022683975.1 Rhyacophila evoluta
AGTTCGAAACAAAAAGGGACCCGGGCAACGCCGGGTACTGATCAGCTAGTTATTTCATATTTATTTTCAGGAAAAAGTCATTTTGGTAGATAATGAGTTTTCGTAAACTGTAAACATGTTTATGAGTTAGTGAGTTCATTATTTGCAGGTTACATTCTCAAGAAAACAACTGCCAGCATATATAATATTGTTTTATATTTGCATTTTTGATTTTGTATTTGTTCGTGAAGTAGTTACTAGAAGAAAAAGTGTATGTGTGTTCAGACGTATTATATGTAAGGTGACATTTTAAAACAGATTATACTAACATACTTGTAATAAGCATATCATCAATATTTAAATCCATGGCTTCGTGCTAAAGCGAATGTTTGTATGATAATCTTCTACTAGATACGAGAAAATTTAATATTATAATTAGATTGTAGCACAATATTGCAGTATTATTATCATAATAATTGAAGCCGTAGAGTTGCCTCGAGCATATTTCTCCGCCTGAAATCAAGCGTTGTTGTTTTGTCTTCTACAATATGTATTACTTAGAAAGTATTGCTTATATTAGTATCAATTAAATATTATTCAAATTAAATAAATATGTATTTTAAAAAAATCTTCACAATGTTGTACGGCATGGTAGCAGAAATGATTGGAGAACGAATCATATTGAGACTTATTACTACGTACGACTTCAATGAATCAGATTAAAATAAAAGTTTTTCAACATTATTTTGACGTTTTAAATACAATATCGACTGTGGAAAATA
Source organism: Rhyacophila evoluta (assembly GCA_022683975.1). Classification (NCBI taxonomy): domain Eukaryota; kingdom Metazoa; phylum Arthropoda; class Insecta; order Trichoptera; family Rhyacophilidae; genus Rhyacophila; species Rhyacophila evoluta. The sequence continues at coordinate 762 of JAGVSQ010003475.1, forward strand.
AAAAAGGATGTAACACTCAATTTTTAAATATAGCTTTATTCGATAATCAGAATGTACAAAACATTATACAAGTTCTGCCAAAAGGATATAATTAGTATTTAAATGTAGCTTTTATTTAAGTTTAAAAAAATTATTTGTGAAATATGCTACCAGGGAAAAGGCCTTTCACCTAATCAATTTTATTAGTTTCAACTTGAATAACTTATTAAATTAATAACAAACTGAGTAAATTAAATACCAGTTTTAGTTTTCGTGCACTTCAAGGTTGTGTCTATGAAATGTTTTGGTATTAGCTTAAAATCATTGAATAAACCTTTTTTTGCCTCCTGTAAAACTTTTAAAAGAAGGTTTCGTCCGCTTTTCTTTACACAGTCGATATACAAAATGAATTTGGTAAAATCACAGTATTTTGATGTAATATATAAGATACGATCGGAATGTCGTACGAGTTTTTACTGTTGCCATACAGTTTTAATATATGCTCTTCTAACTAAACAAATATTAGAGGGAAAATATTTCATTTTCGCTACTTTAATGACACAATATATAAAAAAAAAATTGAAATGGTTATTAACCGTATACACGCCAATGACTCACCGGTGAGTCCAGCGATGACGTGCTCGGTACGCCAACGACTCACCCGTGAGTCAGGACGATTTCTTTTACTAAAACGTACAATATTCTAAATCTGAAAAATGGTTTCGACATAAACTCATTAACTCATTAATGCATACGCATGATACACGATGCGAAGTCACACCAAACATTTGTAAGTTTCAAATTTTGCAATATAATATTTCAAAAATCTCTGGCGTAAAAGGCAAGATTATATTCATTGCGACTGGCAGTTAAAGACTTAAATGAAAATTTCCGTTACATGTCACATTTTTACCTAGTTCACTTTTTGACTCCTTCAAAATAATGTTAAATTTATCCTTGACTAAGTTGAAGGAAAAACAGTGACAAGATTTCTTTCAGTTTTCAAAAGTTCAGTGGAATGGCCACACATACATTATTATATGATATATTACTATAACAGAAATCGCTTGGAGTGAGAAATCACTATATTATCCTACGTATCTGAATAAAAAATAAACTTATTATTGAAGTATTTACATTAAAAAATATATTTTTATTCATTATGTGCTAACATTAAAAATATTTTTTTTTGAATATCTAGTATGAATGCTTGATCTATTTGGCAGTCAGATCACAATCAATCTTCATAAAAATAATCTGTTTATATTATACATCACTATATACTGCAAGCTTTCATGCTTGACACCTTGAGGAAAAATGGTAGTTATTTTTATAAATATAATATCATACTATAATATTTAATTGAGATTTTTATTATATATCACAAGAAAGTAGTACAGTTAAACGTATAAATATAAAAAAAACTCAATTCGGGTCTTTTTTGAATGCATTAAAAAATCGATTGAGAATATTTTATTTCTGCATACACAAAAAATTTGCCGATAAAAAAGAAGTATTCTCATTTTAAAATAATGGTACACTCGAATCTCGTGCAATACGACTATATGGTTACAGAAAAACGTCGCACAGTACGAATCGATGTAAAACAAAGTTTGAAATTCGCACAACGTTAGGTTGTGCGATCTGAAAAATGATCGAAGTTCAATTATATTTTTTATATTTCCCAATAAACCAAAAAAAAACTTACGTTTACGTATCTCTTTAAAATACTAAAATAGTATATAATAGATAACTTATAATGCACAATCCTACTTATTCGACTTCTTTTTAAAATGCGTTGTTAGTTTTAATTTTCGAAAGGCTCTTATTTTTTTTGGATTCAAGCTTTTAAAACTGTTTTAATAACCGATTGTCTCCTTTTAGCGTTTAATCTTTACGTATTTCTTGAGAAGGAGCCAAGCAATTTTGTAATTTCTCCTTAATCTTCAAAGTTTTTCATCATAGACTAATTTTCTACAAAATAATGTTTTAATTTATCAGCTGTCCCCAAAAACCTTTTATTGTTTTTAATGTGAAGCATATATTTGCTTCGCTGTAACTGCTTTTTGAGTATAATAGTTGATTTATTTAATATTTCGGCTAGTTTTTATTTCTTAAAAGCACGCCTCTTCAATATTTATTTCTTCGATATCTTGAATATCCATATCATCAAATATTTCCCCACCAATACCACGACAAATATTAATGCAATATTTTCTCCAGTGACTAATTTTCCCTACATTGCTTGCACAACAAAGATTTAAAGTATTTTTTTAGTTTTTGACAATAAATGCAGTCGAATACAACGAATAGAATACATTTGTGATTGCATGATCTAAGGGTTTTTAAATGATCAATTTTTCTAAAACCGTATTGAACAAGAATATGCCATAATTCATTAACCGTGTTCTATGAAAACCGTATTGTAGAAGTACCTTTTTATACGAGATCCAGGTAGTTAACTGCGTCTTTTCAATTAATTATTAAAAGGAACAAAGAAAAAAACAAGTAACAAAACCTGCACAATATTTAAATCTAGATTTCATCGAATTACTTGAATGATTACTTCGTAGAGATTGGGTGGTTTTACCATTTGACGAGTGCTATATAATGCACTGTGTCAGATTGATATAGGCCATTTATCAAACGCCTGTAAAAGTTGTCAGATCGAACAGCTGTTCCTGAAACTGGAATGAATATTTCAGATCGAAGGCAACACTGCCTGCTGCTGAACTGTGAAATTCAATTAACAGATCATGCCTCGCAACGTCCATTTAAATTCTGCAGAACCGAATGAAATTATTACATTGTACGAATTGCGAGAACTTTGTATGTAATGCAATTTTCTCATTCAATTACATAGAAATGTAGAACAACATTGGCATTTCAATTTCAACCAATATATGCCAATTTAATATATATTAATAATATCCTATTTGTTTTAAACTTAATAAATGTGGAGTGAATTTCCAAAGTGAACTTATTTCACTCTGTCAAAATTTAAAAGAAAACAAGATTTTTTTGTAGAAAATAACTATAAATTAAATATATAACCTGTTTTTCAATATTTATTTTTAATATTCTTTAAATTCGTTATGCCTACTGGTTTGCATTCTAAATGTTTCTTTTATTCGGAAAAAAACACGATCAAAATATTCTCCTTTAAATTTTTGAATAGTGGAATAAGTTGACTTTGGAAATACCCCCTCACATATTAAGTTTTTAAAAATAGTAAGATATTATTATAATACTCCATAAAATAATATTTGGCTTCAATCGATATTATAATCTTATTTATTTAATTTGTAGATGCATCGATACTTTTTTAAAGTATTATTTTTCAAAAGTTAATTATATAAAAATTATCTGACTTACATTAAAAATATATTATATATACCATGTTCTCTCCCAAAGTTGAGTATATGGATTAAGACAGTGTAAAGACATCCATTCCAAAAATGGAGTATATTGATCTATGCAATTTGAAGATATGTCTTGACGACTGAACAATTTCTCAACCCAATCGGCATCCAATTATGATTGTTAGATTTTTTAAAATCCGAACAGATGTGGAATTATGTCCGCATTCTTCGGATTGCAAAGCGTGTACGCTAATCTTTACAGTACTGGGAGACTACCAATATTCTACACAACTTAAAAATAATAATAAAAAAAAAAAGTTTAAATGATTATAATGATTTAATGCAACTGTTCTCATATCAAATACTAAATGTGCCTCCCATTTACTCACCCCGCTTTTACATCCGGTCTTAATCAGACGTATCCAATATAGAATAACGATCTACTTTCTTCGACGGACATGTCCTGGGAGTAAATATAAATTAACTAAGACCTAAGTTGCCATACACCCAAATGTGCTGAAATTAAACCTCAAATTAATTATGTATACATATAAATATATCCAGATTATGTATTAGAATATACTAAAGAATTATATGCAAAACAAATCATGAGAGATAATTGTTGCAGCCTTAATCGAGTAAGCTTAATTAGCTGGAGGAAAAAGTGGCACTGATTTTTTACAGTCAAGGAAAACGGAAAAACTAAATTTGAATTGTCATTTAAAAATTGTTGTCGACTATATAATTGCTTTCTTTGGCATGTGTCCAATAGTGTAATGCGCATTTGGCTAATTATATTTAGCTAAATGGGATTAAATTTTAAATAAAAAGTATTTGATATTTGATAATTGATATTAAAAAATCTTCCCGGTAACTTAGTTGGCAGCATGCGCGCCTAGTAATCCGAGAATGCTGATTAGATTTCTCATCTGTCGGATTTAAAAATTGCAGGACTGGATGCCCATTGGGTTGAGTAATTGTTTGAAATAATTTTCGTGAAAAATAGTCTATCAAGACGTCTACATGGAGATCTATATACTTTCAGAGTGGATATCTTCACGCTGTGTAGATCCATATACTCCACACTGGGATCAGACATGGCATATATAAAAAATACATAATTATACACTTAATATTATGGAGTCTAACTCTGTGAAAATAATACAATTACTTATTTTATTCTTAACAATGCAATTTACATTTGTTATAGTGTAATTATAATCTTATAATTACAAAAAAGGCAAAAGACGATAAAGTGAAACAGTGAGTTTTGAGAAAATCGAGTTTTAATATTTGAGTCTCTTTGTTAAATATATTTTACGACAATTTTTAAGGTATAATGTATTAATAAAACTCGATTATCTCAAAATCACTTTTTCACTATGACGTCTTTTGCCAGTAATACGATGATATACTATGAGTAATAATTACTTGTTAATGATTTGTGTGTCACTTACTCGTTTTTTTCAGTATTTTTTAATTAAAATGCCTCTTGGGGAAACGTCGAGCATAAAAGCGTGGTAATGAAGAGATAAAACATTTAGTTTGGTGGTATACTTTCTTGTATATGACATTTGAAGATTAAGAGAGTATAATAAACAATTCTTGTGAACAATACGTCTTCGCATTGTGATTGGGGTGCTTCATTCCCAGAATAGATTTAATATCTTTATGTTGTGATGATATATATAACAAATTTTTGAAGTAAATATATTCCAGTAAAACACTCTATTTTATACAGAAAACTCCAGCTGATAGTTACACATATTGAATGCAATTTTAATTATTTTGGTACGCTTATTAAATATGATTTTTAGGCTATTTTTTTTCTGGTTGCTTTTTTATTTCTGAAATGATATTATTTTGAAGCCTATGAAAATTACGTTACTATTTAAGCAAAAGGCATTAACACTCACAGATAGATAATTCTGTGAATGAGGTTTGATTCCTTTTTCCTGGATGCAAATTTTGTAGATCCTTCTTTTTATAAGCTTTTTTCAAGATTCAAGAACACGATAATTCCGCATTTTTAACCTGATTCCTTTTGACAGAACGTGTATTTAGTTATGTAAATTATGATTCTAAATCTTATTGTAATTTGAGTTAATGCCTGTTGCCTAAGCAAACTTGATATTATATTAATGTAAAAGAATGTGTTTGATGCATTTATAGATAAAAAAATATTTTAAATGTACTACGTTCACTTGTGAATAATATATTAAGTGTTAATATATAAACTTGAAAAACTGTGTGTGTTCGACAAATAAATAGCATTTTAAAGTAACTGAAAGTTGTGCAATATGAAAAATATGAATACACAAAGATTTCCCGTCAAAAAAAGACAAATGATGTGTTTCATTCGCGTACTATGTTGCGCCAAAGACATTTATCTTTTTTGGAACGAGCGTTATATATTTCATTGGAGATGCCTCTGCTAATACTCCAATCTCCTACTCCAATTGTGCCCCAATTGTTCCCCGAGCCCGCCATTGTGTTTTTCCTATTTGATTTTGTTTTGTTATTCAAATTGGAGTCCCAGACTCCGGAGGCTTTTTGTTTTTAGCCCTTTAGGCAATTTCAGGCTTCAAATGATGACGCATAAAACCCAATGCTTTAGTTAGTTAAGTGTTACATCCTGCCTTCTATACTGCAGGCTTTAATTTATATCATGTCGTTAAAAACCATGAATCCGTAATGATGTAACAGTCATAAAAATAATTACATTATATCCTTATAATATTTCCTTTATATTTACATTTAACCAAAATAGATTTACATTTAACCAAGAAAACGAATATTTATACTATCAGTATTTTAGTAATGTTTAAAAATAGACAAAGAACGTTTAGAAAAAAACTTTATTCTACCAAACAATGCGTAAATATGTAGCACAATAAATTATTGTTAAGAAAAAATAATAAAACCGCCAAGCTTCACTATTAGAGAAATGAGAAGTTAATTTTCTTTTAGAATATCCTTGATTATTTCTCATATAGAAAGTGATTTTGTAAGTAATGTGTAGCCGAATATAAGTTTCCCTGATGGCGTGGGGGTTAACATGCGCATCTTGCATCCGGGGAGCTTGGGTTCGATTCACATAGGACCGGTTACCAATTGTCTATCAACCAATTCTCATGAAAAATGTCTTCACATTGCGGAAATCTATATACTCCATTTACTGAGCGGATAAATTCCCAATGTGTAGATCTATAGGCTCCATTTTCGGAACAAACATGGTAACAAAATGTGTTTTGGGATTAAAACATTTATAAGTCTGCATTCGTGTATGTATGCAAATGCTTTAATGGCATTTAAATATAATCGAGCTTTGGATGATAACGTGCATAGAAACATAAAGATATTGAAATGGTCTTAGACTCAATTTATAATTTCGATGTATTCATGAAATGATATTTATTGAATTCTTGTTACACTATTTCTTAAAATGTTTGTTTATTCTTGAATAGTCAAAAAATAGCAGAGAGTACGCTGTGTAAAGCAATATACCATACAGATAGCATCGTCGATTATTTTGAAATCAATCTCAATCAATTTGTTTCCAGTTAACATTGTTCCTCAAAACAGTCTTTCAACTCATAACGGTTCAATAAACTCTGCGAATAGATAAGTACACTCTATTTCACACAATCATACCAGCGATTGTTCAAAAACCCCGAACAAGTTGAAACAATTCAATTATGTGTAAAATAAATCCACTAAACGTTTAAAATCTTCAAAATAATCGCTCATTTAAAAAAAATCCAATATTCATTTATAAATTAGTTGTATGCATATATATGGCCTTAATTTTTTCAAATCGGACAACACACACGTGTGTGTTCATACAAATAACATAACCACTTATCAATCAGTATATATACTATAGCCAAGCGGCAAGTATATAAGCTTTGATCAGTGAGCAGGTCTTCATGTGAGTCATAAAAAACAAATCCCGGACTATGACAGTTATGACATCTATGACATTTAAATCGACACGGAGTCGTTTTTCCGCATTCAAAGTTTTAATATAACTTAAGGTGAAACCTAAATGATATTTGTTATTTTTAAATTATAAACTAAAAGCTATTTTGAGTTAAAAATCAATTTTTATATAAATATTAATATATCCTGTAAAAAACTTGATATTTCATGCGATCCATTTAATACCCTGAAAACGTTTGCAAATTTGTATACTTTATGGTTCTCTTGTATAAAAGTAAGCAGGATATTTTATTTTTTCATCGTAAAAGAAGAAATACAATTATAAGTACTGAATATAATATTTCAAACAAAACTATATTTAAATGATGTGAGTTCATTGTATTTAATAGATTGCACAGTGGAGAATATGGATACTTCACGATAACTCTAGGAATCTTATCATAATACAATCTTTTATTATGATATTATGATTTTTTTTTTGTGTGTATCGCAATATCGATTATTACGGTTTTGCAATAATAATTATGCTCAAAATACGATTATTTTTCACGAGAATTGGTTTTCAAGCATTTCCTTAACCGAATGGACGTGAGTTCCGGCAGTTTTTGATTTTTTTTTGATTCGGTAAATTTCCGGCTCCCATAACTCTACTACCAGGGTGACATAATATATAAGCGATAAAAATAATACAATAAATTAAGCAAAAAAAAATTTATTCATAAATAATAATGGTAATTTACGCATCTAATCGTATTTTGGCGGTTGTTTTTATCTATTTTATATAAATTTATTATGCTTACATTATATATGAATGTTAAGTTAATTCAAGCGGAATACAAAATACTTACATTGCTAACGAGTATATGTGCGATTGTATTTATGTATGTTTATCAGAAGAAGTAACATCTATCATGTTATTTAAATAAAATAATAATTCAAACCTTATTGAATAAGATGTGTGTACGCTTAATGTACTATTAGACAGTAGAATGTGAGTGATCGGAATCCTTACGTGGAGCGGTTTCTACTTGTTTTTGTACGCCTGCATTTCGCTTGGAATCCATTAATTTCCCTTTCATCCCACCAATAAAATGTAACGGTCTACTTTCTCCTCTCCTTCCACTGCTTTCTATCGCATATTTATATCTTCTCACAATTCTTGGAAAGGAGTCTCCATTTAGTAAATTCCTAATCGGTTTTCTCAAACTGTTATGTTATTTTCCACCGTGCCATTTATCAATGTCAATAGAAATCGATTTGAAAGTCAATATTATTATTTGAGAATCCTGATTCTTTGGATATTTAGAATCTACCTATTTTCGTTATTGGTTACGTACAATAAACAATGATATTTGTATAATATATCTAAAGTGTTATTTTGAATGGTTATGTGGAACGGAATGACTACGCAAAATATACTCTTGTATACTTATGTTCTTCCCCAAACGTATGTATGCATTTATTTTACAAAACAATCTTCACGTTTGCAGTATTTTGATCACATATTTGTCGATAAAATACTCTGCCTGAGTAATTTTATTTTAAAGCTTGCTGTTCCCGGCCACGCGTTGCTGTGGCTCAATGTCATAAAATAGCGCTGTTTTAAAAAAAGACATGTTTTTACTTGTGACAGGTGTGATATCTCCATAATAGTGTGAAAATAAAAACACGCGCGTATTTAAATGCAACGTTATGTCAAAATTTCAAAGCAATCGGTGAAGAAATTTCGGAGATTTAAGATTTTGAACAAACGAACATTTACATTTTTGCTTATACAGATAATTATTACTTAACATAATTTTAAATATTATTATGTTTTAAATCAGGATCAACAGTATTAACATTACATATAATATATATATAATATAAATCTCGCATACTTTAGTACACGCCAAGCCATATTGGAAAACTACTGTCACTTTTTGCAATATAATGCCTTGCGTTCGATACACTATGGTATATATGCGTATTACAAACACAAAGTGGATAGAAAAACAAGGAAGAACAAATTTAATTTGAAAATTTTAAACGAAAAAAATAATTAAATTATTTATGCTAAAAAATTCAGGGGTAATTAAGATCATTTTATGGATGCATTTATTTATATATGATACAAAACTGCATGGATCGAACACTTGTACCAATCTTTTTTTCTACGTGTTTTAACATAGAACATATAAAACGAAAGCAATATTTAAATAAAGTAGCGAGTGTCTACCAAGTAAATAAGACTGATCCTATTTTAATAATGTATATAATATGATCCATCTAAACTGACTCTGACTTAGGTGAAGATATCAATATTTGAGGCGGTCTCGTTAAACATCATCATTTCTATCCGCATTGGCATTCTTATTGACAGGATAGTCTTTTTTTTAGGAATAAAAAACAGCTTATGTTCTAGATTTATCAGGTAGTTATCAGGGACGGACATACAAATATTAACCGGAGTGGCAGAGTTATCAATTAGACCACGCAAAAGTCTAAAAAAATGCGCCGACAAATATATTCTTACTCATTTTTAAGCTACAATAATAAAGCATGCCTAAAATGAAAGCAGTTAGATAAAGCCACGGATAGTATCCATATACCCGCAAGTATAGAAGTCTCAGATGTATGTTTTTTAGAATAACTTAAAAATTATTTATCTAAACATATTATTTTTTATACCACGTTTGCTCCTAAAGTTGAGCATATAGATCTAGACAGTGTAAAGATATCCACTCCAAAAGTGGAGTATACTAACCTGTGCAATGTGAAGATGACTTGCCAGATTATTTTTTATGATATTTGTTTGTCAGACAATCGCTCAATCGTTCGTCCTGCATTTTTGGATTATTAAAATCCGACAGATGGGAAATCGAGCTCGCATTCCCCAGATTGGTAGTAGCGCACGCTACCAACTACGCTACCGGGGAGACCATGTATATATTGTGCAAAAATAAAATAATTATATTATAGCACTTAAAATGTAAAACTAAATTACTTGTTCACTTTTAAACTAAATATCAAATAGACGTCCTAAATATGTGGAGAAATCAGCCGACTTAAATATGATAATTGTTCAAAAGTCTCATTTTTAGTTGCGGAAAAATAACATAGTAAAGTTTGGGAATCCGGTTTATCTAATGCACCTTTTCTTTGAGAATTTATTGAGTAGCTATCCGCTGAAACAAAGTTCTTTTGGGAGAAAGTTTATTTCACAAACATTGATTGATACTTTCCAACGGAAAGTTTTGCCAGCTTTTTATATTTAAATGTACCTACATGGTTCACTACTTAAACGCACAAATTTCATCACAATTAGTATAGAGATTCTTATATAGATAACTCTAATATTACGCGCTTAAGGAACAACATCTTATATTATGACATATTAAGAATATCATAATGTACTGGAAGTTAAGCATGCATTTTAGTGCTACATAATCCTGGTTCAAATGTCACGGTTACTAAATCAAGAAAAATCTTCATAATATCGACTGTAGAAAGAAAAAAAGATGTAACCCATATAGACCAAATTTTAAAGGAGGCATAAAAACATATATTTAATGAATTTGGGCCTAAGTAAAAATATTAAATAGACATAACCTTGAAGTGCGCTAAGACTAAAACTGATGTTTAATTTACCCAATCTGACAGTAATTTAATAAGTTATTGAAAAGAAACCAATAGAATTGATGAAGTGAGAGTATTTTACCTGGCCGAAAGTTTGACCGACCATCCCTTTTTAAACTAAAACTAAATTTAGATAAGAATTCGGCATTTGCAGCTTATATCCTTTTGATAGAACGTGTATTAGTTTGTATATATTGTGACTATAAAAGTTAGATATTTTGTATCAGCAAACAAATGATAAATTATAATATTAAAAAGTATCGAAATGGCAGCATTATTTTTATCAGTGTTTTAAGGCTTTTTTAGGAGTTTAAAGATCTTATAAGCAAGTAAGCCATGTAACTGCTGAATTTAATATTTTTCGTAAAGTTGTTAGAATATAAATCAAATATAATAATATACAATTGAATTTATTTGGATAATTAAATAAGCCGATTAGTGATAACTAAGAAAACTTAAAAAAGCTTTCGTGTAAGGTTGTCTCTGGAGATATTATGTATTATATAAATGAAGACGAAAATATTTAAATACGTACATACACACCTTCAAGTTTAAGAAACTTACAATGTTTACCATTCCTAAGTTTGTATTTCTGTCGCACGATGTGAAAACAGATTTTGCAATCTTATTTTCAATGCCATATTTAAAACTAAGCAGAAATAACTCACAACCTTGCTCCGGACAGCTGAGTGTTTAAGACTATTTTCAAATTAATTCAAACTGAAATATAAATGATAAAAGTAAAGTGATAATATTCTATCTATTTTGACAGCAATATAAAGTAAAGAGCTTTTTAATTTTATCACATTTTCAAATCTCGTCACCCCACAGTTGCCGTGAGGTTGGCATGCATGATTTCAAGTCGGACGGTACGAATTCAATTTTCATAGCTGCATTGATTTTGTCAAAAAATTTAATGATGCAGAAATGGATGCCTTATGTATTGATCAATAATTGGCTGACGAAAAATTGTTTGAAACAATCCGTCAAGATATATTGTGGCAATTCATATGTGTACTATATTTTCTGGTGGATATGTGTATTTATACCGTGAAGGTTCATACAATCCAATTTCGGAGCAGAACTGGTAAAAAATACATTACTCTTTTAATAAACTGAGTACAAATCACTACTTCATTATTTTTTAGGTTACACAGATTTTTACAGTGTGAAAAGCTTACAGTGAAATAAATACACTCTAGACATGCAGTATACACATCTCCGCAACATATAGACTTGTCTCGATCGATTGTTTATTACGTAAATTAGTTACAACAACCCGTTGGGGATATTTATGAAATTATTTTGTTAAGTGTGACATAATAATTAGTCTCCGTATAGGCATTACTACCGGCTAGTTATTTTTAGTTGGAATAGCATCTGTTATTTTTCAATTACTTGCGATAGTTGACAGTCACGTATAAATGCAGACAAAGAATGTTTTAAAATCATAAGCTATTGCCAGTGATCAACCATCAGAAGTCAGTCTTGAATGTAAAAATTATTTAGTCAGACGTTCTTCTCCAATAATGTTGACGTGAAAAAACAAACTGTCATGTATGATTATAGTTGCCACATTAGACATTTAAAATTAACCAAAATATTATTTTCGTTCGCTATTTGTAAATTCTTCAAATAAAATTGTTTTAAAAAATAAGAAGCATTCTAAATAATTATAACACGTACTAAGCAATGCAATAATTTATTTATGTTTTTATAATTAAAGTATACTTGATTAAAAATAATCTTCTTGTAGCTTAGATAAAATTTACTTGGAGTGCCCATCACTTAAATGGGGCTACTTTCCTAATTTTATTTTCAAGTTCAGTTCTATTCAACAGGATTTAACTAAAAACAAAAACACCATGTCCCCTGCAAAAGTGGAGTATATGGAATTATATAGTATGAAGATGTACAATTCGAAATTGGAGTATATGGAGCTCTCCGATGTGAACACATGTCGTGACGGATTATCTTTCACGAGAATTGTCTGTCAGAAAATTTCTCAGTCTAATGAGCCTCCAGTCCTGCATTTTTAGAAGTAAAACTCGAACAAGCATTCACCGAATTACGAGGTGCACTTGCTAACTTTTACATTATCGGGAAGACAATAAACACTTGTAACATATTGTTACCCAGATGCACGCAGGCAAACTCGAGGAGTATTTTTTATGCATATTTATGATTGTAATTTTCTTCTAAAGTGAATAGTAATCTTTGTTTACATGATTCAAGTATATGGTAAGCTGTTTTCGCAACACTTTTTCACTGTGAAAAGGATTACACATTTTTTACGTCACAGTGTACATACATAGAATAATTTCTGCAGAAACGTTGAAAAAAAAAAACTGCAAGGTGTGTAGGTAACCACAATTGTAATTTATTCCTACCTTCAAATATTTCACTACCTTATAAACAGTAAACAAAAAAGCTTGATTCAGAATAACGATGCCTTATCGCAGAAAAATCTGAAATATTTTGCGAGAGATAATAAACAATAATAAATGTCATAGACACGTGCAGCCGTGTTCGTAAGTATGTGAACATATTTATATACGATTTCAAAACATCGCGGAAGAATTTTTATTTTCAGCAGCTTTCACCGAATACATTCGTAGCTTTTTCGACGACAACGTAAAAAAAATTATTTAATTATTTTTCTTTCGTAAATAATAAAGAGTAAGACTAAGTAGTTTAGTAAGCGTTCATGGTGAAATCACTTATAATAGACGATCATGTCTTTGATTTATACATCTATCGAAACCTTTATCTGTTGTGTATGTTTTTGTATTCAGGAAGTGACGAAATTATAGGAAGTGTATTTTTTTATTATATACCATGTTTGCTTCCAAATTGGAGTATCTGGACCTCCGCAGTGTGAAGACGTCATGTGTTGACAGATTATTTTTCTCAAGAATTGTTTGTCGGAAAATCTCCCAACCCAATGAGCATCCAGTCCTATATTTTCAGATTTTAAAATCCAACAGATGGGAAACGCACACGCTACCAACTCGTAATTGGGAAACGGGAAGTGTAGTTGGTCTGTTTCTATTCATTTTTCAAAATTACGTTAAAACATACACATCGTCATGATGTTGAAGCCTTATTCATCGTAAAGTACCAATAGTGTACATGATTTCATAAATAAAATTAATTCTACGTTCATTTAATTCTGTAAATTGTGACATTAAACACAATAGACACATCGATACAAAATCAAAGTAAGCGACTTAACATTGTATCACTGTGTCTTAGTTATATGAATATGAATATGTATATATATACATATATATTGCTTTGTAAACTGTATTTTTTATGATTTAAAATATTCAAAAATAATATTGATTGATATTCGTAATGTATACAAACATATTTATTGAAAAAGTCTTTTCATACTGTAAAAGAAGTTTACTTTACTTTGCAGAAATTAATGCTGAAATGGTTAAGGATATTAAATTAAATAGCTCTTGTAATTTTAAAATATAAATATCTCTTGAAGAAATTAATTAATATGTATAGTGTTTTATCTTGATGGTTTTCGAAATTCAATAAAACTGTGTAAAAATATTATTTTCATTTATTTTAAAGAGAAAAAGCAATAAAAATGGCATAAATAGAAACAAACTGTGATAATAAGTGCATAATTAATGGCTACAATAAATTTTCTCTAGAATATTATAAGCCGCAAATTGCTCAAAATTTAGTGCAACCCAATTTGACTACACATTAAGACGCAACATGAAATATGGAGCATAGAGCTTCCGCGATGCTTCCCACGCGCTTAAAATTCCGGATAATTTGTCGTATAATAAAAATATGTCGGCAGAATATTCGGATTACTTCAACAATTCGGCCAACGACTGGAATTATTATTAAAACTGTTGTAAAGCTTTCGGCGCCGGCGGGAATTAGATGCCGTACAAAAACAGATATGACACGCACTTGTCTGGATTTTCATTACTGTTTCAATGTAATATATTATATATACAGCACTTAAATTTTAAATCGATTTTTAGTTGTTAAATAAAGAAAATACTGTTATAGATACGTTTGAGTGTTAAAAATTTGATAAAACGTGCATTTCAGTTTGATTGTCAATAATAGTAAATGTCACTTATTGTATTTAGTGATATTAAATTAATTGAACGTTTCACTGTCTTCTCGGAAGTTGAGAAGTAAATACGCCCGTTTTGGAATTAAAGATTTGAAATCCACAGCTGATAATGATTAAAAATCTAAAAATGGAAAAACTTACTAACTAATTAACCGATTTCCGCGAGAAAAACCGTCAAAATGAGTCCCTACATGAACATGCATTCATAGAGAGGTGATTTTTACACTATTGAAATTCTTAAGCTTTAAAAAATACAACAAAGCAAACTTGGTAACAAAGAAGAAGTATATAAATAGCTTTTTAAATATTATGTGTTAAAATTTTCAACTTTATGTTATTCATTAAAAGTTTACCACCACTTCTTTTACAATCCCGATTAAGTAGAATAGTGGTCTTCTAATATTAAGTGTAGTCTCTTTGGTAGCGTAGTTGGTAGCGTGCACGCCTAGTAATACAGACAATGTGAACTTAAATCCCCATCCGTTGGATTAATAAAATCCAAAAATGCAGGACTGGGCGCCTATTGGGTAGTGAAATTGTCTGATAAACAATCTCTAGTGAAAAATGATCCATCAAAACGTCTTCACATTGTAGAGATCCATAAACTACACTTTCAGAGTGGATATCTTCACCCTGTGTATATTCATATGCTCCAGCAGATCCATATGCTTTGGAAGCAAAAATGGTACAAAAAAAACTATTCTCTGGTGTCCTTTAGCATGGGTGCATCAGTATTCTATACATATTCATTACATGCGTTTCAAAATTATATTTTCTAGTTGGACATATTTTTTACTTAAAAAAAATCTTTGAAAGAATAATACAGTATCATGTTCTCAAACAGATATTTATCATTTTCTTCCAAAAATATGAAAAAAATGTGTAATGGTTTTGTAGTATCTTTTTGTATAGCAAAGAATCATTTACTTAAAAAAATCACGAAGTTGAAATGGACCACAGCTGCTAGTTTTGATGTTATAGTTCGTAAATACGTCATTAAGAGAAAAAAATAGTTCCAAATTATTATGAAGACACTTTGAAACTTTCATTCTTTCTCCATACGATGACATCAATTGGTCCGGATCAAACTACCGCGTCATAGAAACTTTTGCGAAATAAATTAGTACCAAACACGTGACGCACGAGTTTCTAGGTATAAAGAGTACTCCGTACTAATATAAACAATATAATATCCATATTGAAAATTACTAAAATAATAATGAATATTCATAATTCTAGTTGTCAAAAATACTCCAATGATTGTGGGTTAGTTTGTGAGTTTTTTAAAAATAGTTACAATCGATAACCTGAAAATATTAGTTAATCAACCCGGTTGATCTTTACGGGTCATTTAACATCAATGGGTAACTTTCAAACAAATTGCCACACAGAAATAAATAATGTGGTGTTGCGTGTATCAGAGGATAATATTTACGGCCTACAGTGATACGAGCGCTACAATCTTTCAAATCACTGCACTCCACTCCACTAAATCATGGGGAGGTATTCAGAACCTATTCACAGCGTCGAGATAAATCACGCGTCTCTTAATGCGGCGTAAACAAACGCTACCCAGAAGACAAGAGCCGCTGAGCTTAAAGCTTCATATTCGGAACGCACATGCTGTACGGCAAAAGCTCTTATTCGTATGCAATGTCTTTGTGAAAGCTTATTTTTCTATAAATAAATGTACAACAATTTAGTTATGTGTTTATATTAACATCAACGTTGGTTCCATAACGAAGTTTTTAGCTGGGAATAAACACGAAAATATAACAATTGGATATTGTTGACTTGAAGCCGGGAGGATTTAAATATAAATAGTATATATATTATACCATCGTCGTTGAGCGGAAAGCCACTAATTAACAAAATGAGAGATTATGGATTTTTTGAAATAAGTATTGTTTGGATCAAATAATCATCAAGCACGTTTTTTAATGCTTATTTTTGTAATTAATATTTTTGACTGATGGTGCTTGATGGGAATTGATTTTAAATTGTAAATTATTTCAAACTGGTAAACTTCCATATGTGAGATCACTGTTAGCGACCCGGTTTTCGTCTTTCGGCATCTTCAGGCTACATTATATGTGGGCAGTGAGCAAACATATAATATTTATTATATTTTTATATGCCATGTTCGCTCCCAACATGGAGCATATGGATGTACACAGTTTTAAGATATCCACTCCGGAAGGGAATATATGGATCTCCATCACGTGAAGACGTCTTGACAGACTATTTTTCACGAGAACCGTTTGTCGGACAATTGCTCAACCTAATGGGCACCCATTCCTACATTTTCAGATTTTTAAAATCCGACCAGATGGGGAATCGTACCCACATTCCCTGGATTGCTAGGCGCGCACGCTACCAACTACGCTAACCGGGGAGACAAAATATATGTAAATATATAATATTGTTATGTATAACTTATGTAAAACTGGTAAACTTCCATATGTGAGTATTTAAAACTGGTAAGCTCATATATGGAAGTTTACCAGTTTGTTTTTGTTTTACCAATATTTTTTTGGAATTGATTTACATGCTCTGTGATCTGCTATTCAAAAACACTTGAAAAAAAATCTTGTCGCTTAAATTTTGGCATAGTGGAATAAGTTTACTTTGAAAATTTTCCTTCGAATATATTTCTAGAAAAGATAAAATATAATTCTAACACAAAAAAGTATTTGCGTGCCTTAATAAATAACACATTTTTTGCTGTTTTTTCCCCATCGTATTTTAATACAAAGAGAAAATATTTAATTCAGTCTCGAATGATAATAATGTATAGCGTATCAGTTGTTTCACGTAGAACAAATTTTATACTGAAGCAGTGCCCAGAATAATGAACGAGACAGGATCTGCAGGAGTCTATGAATAATGCGTATTACGGAAACTGATGTTAAATAAATTCCATTACTCGCTTTCATGTAGTCTTAAAATGTGCTCAGTAGTAAGAAGGTATTTAAAATTTGAATACAGCTACTTAATATCTATCCGGAGGACGAAAAGTTAGCGGGTTTAATTCACACAGTTGTTAAATTAAAAAAAAAACATAAAATGCAACACTGGGTGTACTTTAGATGAAGTAATTGATTGCCAACAATTTATTCTAAAAAAAATCTGTAAAGACATGTTTTCGTATTGCAAAGATTTGTATACTTCATTTTTTCACGCTGTGTAGATTCATAGAGAAGGTAATAAAAAACTCCATGCTTCGTGGTTTTATTATATTTACAAAAAAAGCTCTACGTTTTTATGTCATTATATTAAATATAATTGACAAAAAACATTACTAAAATTATTTAAATTAACCAAGTTGTTAATCAATACTTGATGGAGAAACAAGTAAAAACCTACTATCAACAGAATATATATCCGTTAATCCCTAAAAAAAATATCAAAATTTACAATGAACTATACGTTACGACTAGAAGTGTATATTTTCAGGAATACGAAAGACGTTTATATTTTATAAAACAAAGAAGAAACACAGCAATTTATACAATATGCCTTACCTAATTATTTGAGACGTTATCAATTTAATGTTCCTTAACGAAATATTTTTCACGATACACTTAAGATTAATTTTTTGACACTTTTAGTTTGTTTATTTATTTATTTTATTTAATACGCATAATAAATTTTGTATACTTTTTGAAATTCAGAGCTTTTAAACTGTAGATTTGTATTTAATTAAGGTAATTATCATCAATTCATTAAATCTCAATACGGAATTGTGAGAAACCTTGGCCACAAAGTCTATGATTTGTTTGATATGTGGACTAGTGTCAAAAATTGAATTGGTTAATTAAATTAAGTTGTAAAATATCTGAGACATGCATTGCAGTTTTATCACTATTATTAAAATATCAAATAAAACAACTAACAAATAAAGTAATAAAATTGTGCATTATTGAGTCAATTTTATTTACACTGATGAACTGACACAGTTGCTGAACAATGGAAATATTTCAAGTGAATAATTTTCAATCCATAAAATTGGCTATGGAGTTATATTTACGATCAAATTATAAGAAAATTTTCTATCAAAACAGTTATACTGAAGTTATAAAAAACAATCAATGGATTCATACATGACATTGAGTTTAAATCACAGCATTAACATATTTAACAGCTATATTAATAACAAAAAGTAATTACAATGTTTATAATAATAATAAGTTTATTTTGATTATGTTAACACATTATTTTCGTAAAATGTCAGTTAATATATTGTGGTTAAACTATTGTAATCATCGAAATGATTTTTAATATATAAATATAACAACATACATATATCGTCGCCAATATTGGAGGGATACGTAACTCGGTTTGTATAATTATAGTATAATTTTGATTTTTACAATCTCTGTATAAGTTAACATATAATTTTTAACGTTTTATAAATGTGTTAATAAAAAATGTGCCCATGATATGATAGATTGCAAAAATAAAGCTGTTTTTTTACAAAGTAACTTGAAACAAATAAATCGAGTTATATGTTCCTGCAATATTAGCGAAGATAGAAATAATTTATTACTGTTAACAATACTTTGAATATTTTATTGTTATATTTTTTATATTTATTTGACAACACTGCATATATAAGGAACAAACACTGAATACTGTCACAATATATCACTTTTCCGCGTCGCTACTCAGTAATCTGTTAATCTTTTACACGTACTCGAACGTTAGTGTGACGGTATGAACTGATGGCGGGCAGAAAAAAGCGCGCGTGAAGAATTTGGCGCGAATAATAGAGAACGCATTTTTCGCGGTAAAAACTTGCCATGTCACATCGGGTGAGCGAGAACGCGCTGTCGACACTGACCCGATATGACGTTCTCTTGGGCACCTCGAGGTTATGTTGACATCCCCAAATATTGTGACTATAATTTAGACACGTTTGAAAATCGGGAAATTTATATTAAAGCGCCATAAAAACAGCTTACGCTTTTAGAAAACACTACTTGCTCTTGGTGAGTAAGGCATATTTTTGGTTTTATTTTGGAACAAAGTCTAAGTTTTATGTTTTTTTTTCATTCCTTTGAGAAACCTAAAAACAGACATTCATTAAATAAAAATAGTCTTCTTCTTTATTTTTATGATTTTGTTTTTTAAATTAAGCATAACTGCATAATTGAATTGTATGAAAACTATCAATATCTCATTAAAATATTGATAAAATATTTAGCAGCTATTAATTCACAACTAGGTGATTTCTAAAACCCATATTGTTCAACCTTTCTAACGTCGTGTCTTGTGTTGCAACTACTTCCTGCTATTTTCAATTTAACCGACACATCTATCGCATTTTTTAACTGTCATTCATTAGTATCTCTAAAATGATACTAGATCAGTGGTCCATACCGACCATCATATATAAATTAGTTTGCGGATCCGCGGACAACGTCGGGGGGGTCAAAGATATATCATAATTCTGTAGAGTAACTTTAATATTTTTTTTTACGTGTACATAAAATAAATTTTCGGCAGTCGCGGATTACTATTATGTAATTTAAAAGTCCGTAGCATAAAAGTTTGGGAATCACTGCAGTAGATAGTCAGATTTGTTTATCAGATTAATTACGAGTGGGAGTATTATTATATATTTATACATAATACCTTACGATATTTAATGATATAAATTCTATTTATTTATTTATTAAATGTGGTAACATTACAAATTACAAGTTTAATACGTTAACAACACGATATACATATAGTTA
>JAGVSQ010003476.1:0-21517 GCA_022683975.1 Rhyacophila evoluta
CAATTATGCCTTCCCGCACCCCCAGGGGTGCGGGCACCCCCGGTTAAGAATCACTGATCTACAGGATGTAATAAGCGGAATAAAGAATTACCGGCATGACATGAGAAGTTTCAAAGTGACTGTTACCTGACATAGAATCCTGGAGGCACCAATTCCACATATGGAGCAGATATAACAGGAAGAGAGAGAGATTTGTATATATATTATAAAATATATATTTATTTCGTCTCATTTATAATAGTATAAGCCTTTCATAAACATCGCGCCAATATTGCGGTAACACGTAGTTCTTTTTTTTTACTTAGGTTACTTTGTAAAGCTTAGTGTTATTTTTTGTAATCTCACGTATCATTGGGACATATTCGTATTAACGCACAATCATGATTATGAAACTTGTACAAATTATGTATGAATGCAAAATGTAAATACAGACACATGTATTTTTCGTTTTATATTACATAATTATTCCATGTACAATAATAAAAAGCACGAAATGATCAAAGCACATTCTTTCCAAAAAGTTGTGCGAGCTTTTTGATGGATAGAAGTCTCTAAACCTAGTACATGTATTTAGAAAATTAACCCATTTCCTGAGGCCCCATGTTGCGTGATGTAAATGTTCCATTTTGGACTTGACGTTTTTTTATTATTTAAAATGCAAATAATAATGTTAACAGCTATGAACATAATTTTGAGCTTGTTAGTGCTTGTTTTTAGTCAGCTATATTTTTTTAAGCTTACCACTAAATTTGTTTTGCTTTTAATCCAAAAAAATACATCCGTCATTTGTTACCTTATATATTATATTTAACGATATAAATAATAAGTTTGAAATTTAATACAACCAAATCGTGGGAAACTACTTAGGTAAATGTATTCAACACAAAAAGCTTG
Organism: Rhyacophila evoluta; assembly: GCA_022683975.1. Lineage (NCBI taxonomy): Eukaryota > Metazoa > Arthropoda > Insecta > Trichoptera > Rhyacophilidae > Rhyacophila > Rhyacophila evoluta. The sequence continues at coordinate 895 of JAGVSQ010003476.1, forward strand.
TGTTTACTTATTATGTAAAACTCGTATCGAATAATGGAAAAAGTTGACATTGAAAAATAAAATGTCGATAAGATTGTGAATTTGATTTTTCTTTTTTTTATTTATTTGTGTTTTTTTTATGTATTTCAAACATCACTAACTGTCAATTCAAAGCATTTACAACATAGCAATAAATAAAAATAAATAGTAAAAAATACATTTAATGTAGAGAGAGAAAAGAAAACAAATAAAGCTTGTCCATTTATAAAATAACATCATTTTAACTCACTCTCACTCAGGTGAAAGATATCAATAAGAGGCAATTTCGTAAGCATCACCATTGTTCTCCGCATTAGCATAACTACTGGCAGGTTAGTTCTGCATTTAGGGGGGAAAAAGAGCTGATGTTCTCGATTTCTCATGCAGTAATCAGAAACGTAAGACCAATATTAGCCAAAGTGGCTGAGTCATTAATTATACCATGCGTCGAAAAATAAGCTGAAGTATAAACACGAGGCTATTTTTATATTTAATTCAAAAGCATGCAGCCAATTATGATTAGGTTTATTATCGTGGTGAAAAAAAAACTTTGATGAATCAAAACTTCCATGTAGTATATGTAAATCTCACGTTATATGTATGGAAATAAAGTTATTATTACATTCTGTATATCAATAAAATGTATTATTATATTTCGGTTCCTTTCAATAAGCTCTACTGTTTGTTTTGTGATAAGAATCAAGACAATTGGTTTACATATCTTAAAGTAATCTAGAATAGAAGTGTACGTTTAAAATTTATGCCAAAAAGTTATTTCATTCTTATTTACAAATATGGAAATTTCCAATAGGTAAAGTTTGGACTTGAAAATAAGTATGAAGGGAATTGAAAGTAGAAAATTTCATTTTAAACATTTTAGTGTGTTTTATGAAACACTGAAGAAAATAAGTTTTTAGTGAGAATAAATTCGCTGACAATATTATTTAGAAGTCTAATAAAGTTTCTTAAATAGAAAGTGTTTTACAACTCAATTAAAATGGTAGAGTTGTAATGCACGAGAGCTCAAGTCCTGCAGGACTAAAAATAATTAAGATAAAACCTTTGCTACCTTTTATTTGCATGAAATAAAAGAAATAAAAAAATCCACGTTAAGGACTTTCCAAAGTTATTGCCGTTTCGATAAAGAATAAAAAAAATCGTGATAAAAAAACAATTTAGCGAGTAAAAATTCGGCTCGAGCTGCAATCACCATAAAATCTTAAGAAAAAAAAATAAGCCGTTTATATTTTGACTAGCTCGTAAAAAGTTTCATAAGGATCGTTCGTCTCATACTTATCGACTCTCTGTCTCATTCAATTCAAAAAGCATCCAATAAAGCTCGACTGCTATAAAGATTGACTTACGAGGTCAATGAATTCTCTTCTTCTTCCGATATCTAAATGGTCAATGTAAATAATATTTTGACGCTAAACTTTGCTTCCGACGCCGCTAATAAGTTTAAATTGATTTCCTGTTTATTCAAGTGTCCGCAGCTTTTATGAATTTAAGTTTTCTTCTAAAACAGTATACAACACTTATTTTGATCACTGTTTCATAATTTTTGATAATAATAATTGACTGATAATATTAAACAGAAGATAAAAAAACACATTGTATTACAAAGCAATAAAATTTAGTAACATTTTTTTATCCACAACTAACGCATATAATTTATATGAAAAATTAATAAGCATTGCTTAAATTTTTATTTACCTGAATATCAAAGTAATATATTGATCAACTTTAAAACAACCGTTAAATTTTATTACTTTAATAGTAACTTCCAATCCGAAGAAATGCGAGTTTGATTCCCAAATCTGTCGGATTAAAAATATCCAAAAATCCAGGACTAGATTTCACATTGCGAAGATCCATACAATCCACTTTCGGAACATATATTTTCACATTGTGTAAATCGATATATGCTTCAATTTCGGAACAAACATGATAAGAACAAATATACAATACAGATTTACTTAAACAGTCGTAGACAATTAATTTTGTCTTAAATGTTCGATATAATTCATTGCGAGAATTTCACATCAAACATTACTTATACAATATTTGTATTCTAAAATAGAAATTACACGTGTGCTTATTTCTCTGATAAAAGCTTTTCACACGTTATTTTGGCTATTTAATTGTTTTTATTTTAAACTTTTACTTTTCTTCTTGAATTTAACTTCTAACTTCTATGTTAATTGTTTTATTTTTAACTTTCATCATTGTCAATGATATTTTTTTTTATATGCCAAATTTGTTTATAACATGTAGCATATGGATCTACACAGTGTGAAGATATCCACTCAGAAAGAGGAGTCTATGGATCCCCACAATGTGAAGACGTCTTGACAGACTATTTTTTCACGAGAATTGTATGTCAGACAATTACTCAACCCAATGGCCATCCAGTCCTGTATTTTTGTATTTTTTTAAATCAGACAGATAGGGAATCGACCCCGCATTCCCCGGATCACTAGGCGCGCACGCTACCAACTACGCTACCGAGACTAATGATAATTTATATGAGACTGAGATGATTTATAAGACGCTTAAAATGTTATATAATCCAAATATTTAAATAAATTAGAAATAATACATTGAATAAAATTCATTCGAATATATTGTAGAATGAGTTTGAATATATTTAGGCAAAGTTTAATAATAAAGCTCGTATCACATAATCCTTAATAACGTATTATTAAATATAATCAAAATATATTACTTAAGCGTACATCATTATCTAGTTTTCGACGAACATAAAATGTTTATACTCTCATTTTTACAACGTATATAGATAAATAACCATGGAATTTTTTCGCTCAACCCAAGTTTTAGTGAAGGCCTTGATATAATTATTATTATCCGCCTTTTTTTCTACTGTCGCGTAAAAACTGGAGGAAAAGAAATAATAATTGAATGTAAAAAAAATGGGCAAAAAACTTATTTCAAGGAAGTCTGGCAATTTTCTTTTAACTACGGCAAGGAAGTCGGAGGATAATGACCGCCTTCGCTGTTTTACTCTCCACAATAAGTTGTGTTGCCAGGAAGGTATAAGAATAATTGTTCGTTAATTGGGATTTTTTCTCACAAAGGTTTCCAATAAGATTTATTATTTTTATATTGTTCGTAGGAAAATACCTTACTGGATGTCTCAATTATCTTTTTTGTATTAATTCCTGTGTTATTTTACGTCTTTTTTCGTTCATTAAAGAAAACTTTTTTTATTGGATTAATTTGTTTTTAAACTGCTCCCATAATATTTTTTTTTGTCAATTTAAAAAATTCAATAACATTTTATCTGTTTGTATATATATATCATTTATACCATATCCGCTCCAAATAAGAAGCATGCAGATCTCCGCAATGTGAAAGCATGTCATGATAGATTATATTCCACAAGAATTATCTGAAAAGTGCTCAACGTAATTGACATTCAGTCCTGAATTTTCATGTTTATAAAAGTCCACCAGATATGTGAATCGAAAATGTGTTCCCCCGGATGCGAGGCACGCACGCTAACTTTTACACTACCGGAATTTTTGTTTTTAGTATTAAACATTTATATCTCTCTAATACCTGTGAGGTTAGCAAGTGCGCTTCAAATCCGAACCCAAAGATTGTAGTTTCAATTTATTCAATCCAAATGTGTAATTGTATTGTAAACGGGACTGCAGAGCGCGTTAACGCGCGTATGTCACTAAGCCGGTGAACAAGTAAGTATGTATAGGGCAAAATTGAGTTGTATTCATATTTGGAATTTTGGCATATGAATTTAATTAGACAACTCTTTCTGGTAGCTTAATATAATATTTATTATTCATTCGTTGAGATACGTATAAAACATGCTTAGAATTAGAACACGTCAAACGTTCAAATGTATTTTTCTCAAAACTATGTAACGGTGTATTCTTTCAAACATAACTCTATTGCGACAGTATATAAATTAATAGGGGCTTAAATATTGTCAATATACTGATATTTATTATCTCATAAAATTCATCATTTTTATATTTCTAATAAAACGTTCCATTTACAAATAGATTTAAGCTTTACGTAAGCTTCCATTGATCTTAATTATCACTCTCATCGTGCTTTTTTAACCTGAACATTTGAACTTTTCAAGAACATCGCCCCATCAATTCGCTACATTGAGTCCTTGATAAAAAAAATTCAAATTTACCCTCGACATTTATCAATATTAATTTTCTTCAGATTGCTTTCAAGTGTTCAAGAGGACATAAGAATATTTGAAATCGTAAAATTTAACTGAACAACTGTCTTTTTAAATGAATGGATTACTTGATTTTGATTTAAGTTATTTTTTAACCGTGTTCCTTTTAAAATCAAGGTACATTTATCATCACAATGGAAAGACTCTACTTAATAGATTATATTTTACAAGAAATATTTGCAAACTAATACCTTAAAGAACATTTAGCCACCAATTTTTAATTTCAGATTTTTTAAAAATACTTTTGCAGCTGTAAAATTTGCACTTGCAATTTTCATAGTAATACGCGCTGAGAGCGACACATATTTTATCGCATCCCCAGAACTACACTGTCTGATTTGGCTGTTTTGAGTTATGAATCCAGTTAGAATACATTTTTTCCTCGACGAATACTGAAATATTTCTACTAAATTTAGCGAGACATTTTAGTATTCTTTGAAATAAAAAAATAACAAAAAAAAACTCGAAAGAAATTACACACTAAATCAAATACATTAACAAGAATCAAAAAGTTTGTCTTTGCTCTCCTCAAGAATTGTCAGTTTGCAAATACTATATTTTACTATTTTTATCTCCCCGGTAGTTTAGTTGGTAGCGTGCGCGGCTATTAATCTGGGAAATGCGGGTTAGATTCCTCATCTGCTGGATTTTAATAATTACAAAAAATGCAGGATTGGATGCCTATTGGGTTGAGTATCTGTCTGACAAACAATCCTCGTGAAAAATAATCTGTCAAGACGTCTTCAAATTGAGGAGATCCATATACTCCACTTTGGGAGCGGATGTCTTCACACAGTGTAGATCCATATGCTCTAAGTCGGGAGCAAACGTGGTATAGAGATAGAGAGAGATATTTCACTTTAGTTGCGTGGAATTACAATGCATAATTACATTACAGTTGCTTAAGTATTTGTCACGCCATCATTAACACTATCTTGAAAATTTAATTCAATTAAGTCTTGAAGTTAAAAGAAAATGGTGTGCCACTCGAATGAATCAAGCGACATTGATAAAAATATGATAAAACAACTTTTCATATAGAATATCTAACATAATTCAATTATACCATGGAACATAAATGATTTTTTTATGAAAAATACAGACATGTTTATGAGTTTTGTATTCGAAAATCGTCGTGTAGTGCATTTATAAATCCAATTTAAATTTCGAAACGACCCATTTCCAAATTTTGATTTGATTAACACGATAAATGATACCCATTCGCGTAAATTGTTCAAATTCACCGAAAAACATGTTATCCATCAAAAACGAAATCTAAGGGGTCTATAAAAAAATGGCGAAAGAAAATAAGTAAATCGTTTCCGTGGACAATAAAAATTCGCGAGGTGAAATGGTTTTAATTTTAAAAAAGCGTTCAGAATTGCCAGTGCGAAAAAAAACGACTGGCAATATTTCATATCTTGACATGTGGCAACAGATTTGTTTGTCCAATGCTAGCGCCGCAAATGCGCTCTGGTGTCAGACGCGAGATTGATTGCGCCGGTCGGTAATTAATAAAAAAAAAAAAAAACAGTCGCCTTCTTTACCGACATTTCCCGCATACATGATGTTTGCAGTCATAAATTGCCCACCAATCTAGTTCGCGATCTTGTTGTATGTGAACTAATCATAGAGCATTATTACTTCTTGTATACAACGTAATTTATTATTCTAGAGACATTAAAATAAAATAGTGCCACGCAATTTTCAAATACACAGCAGTATACACTTATCAATTGGATGTAGTTGATCAGATAACCTCTAAAACAGAAATTGATTTTGTCATTTTATCGCTCATAACACTTCGAAAACATTAATAATTTAATACGACAAAGACACCCAAATAAAAATATACACCCAGAAAAAGTAATTAAGGTTTTTTGTAACCACACATTTTACAAAAATAATTATTTACAAACAAATTGTTGACCATACCTATTCTAAGTTACAATAATTATCATAACGTTACTTTCGAGCATTTTTTTCAATAAACGTACGTATTTTTATTGTATTGTATTCTATTAATATATTATTTTATTTATAAATAAAAAATACATTACATATAACCTATCTTAAGGCTCAACGGGCATCGACGATTATAATATTAATACAAATTCAAACGCAAAACGATCAAAATTCAATTATCAGAAAACATCCAAGCCACAAAACATTCAATAACTCTTAAAGTAGTACATTTTTAAATAATATCGTTATCAACAAGAATTTGTTCTTGTTCCGTTCTTATTCGACTTAATCTTTAATTTTATCTTACGAAAATCAAAACCACCAGACCGAGAAATAGCTGCTAAAGGCCTATTACACTACACAATAGTAAATGCTCTTACTGCAGAGTGGGCGTGGTCTCTTGTATGTGATTTAAGTGTTTAAGGCTTATTACGCCGCACTTAGTAAGGGTAAGGGTGCCTTGAAATTGTGTAGTGTAATAGGCTTTTTACTCTCACGTCAAAACTATGTGATCTTGAATACGCAGACGATGCTGTCATATTGAAAAACTCCGTCGCGGCTATTCAGGAAATAATTTAAAAGCTACATGCAGATTCGTCTCGCATTGGCTTGAAAAACAATGCTTAAAAGACGGTCGTTGTGTGTAACCATGCCTGCCTGATTATTCTCTGACTAACGATGGATAGAGTATCGAGAGTGTCAACATTTTCAGATACCTAGGGGTACACATTACGGGAGATGGCTCGCTATTTTACACAGTTCGATAAATTGTGGCTTGGACGTCTTCTGCTTAACTACATCCAATTCTCGATAATTATCACTACGTCTACATAATACTGATGTTAAATAATATTGCGTGAGTTATAGTGATCGTAAAGTGTTGATTTTTTAAAAAAATTCTATAAATTATTTATTACTTTATACAGTAAATGTGATTTTTATGAGCACATAACATAGTTTTCTTTATGATTATTGATAATAAACGTCCGTAGTTATTAGGAGTATCAAAAATGCCACAAACTTTATATTTTTATTTATGCCCTCATACATTTTTTTATATTAATCATTTCATAATACAGTAGAATCTCAATATAAGAGACATCGATCTAACGACCTTTTAAAATAGCGGAAAAAATATCCACAAAAATATCAGCATAAGCAGTAGTGGTTTGGGTGTAGACACTGTGGAACTGCACCACCCCCAATTTCCACGTAATATTATCGATAAAATTTAATATGATAAATTCTTCATTTATAATTGTACAATATAAAATCCTTAAACTAAGTGACAGTAGCTGTCTCCCAGTTTATGAAAAACAACAGAAATTTTTGTATGGAATTGTGCGCGTCACAGTTCCAGCGGCGTGGTGTTTGATTGTTGTGCACATGCGCATATAGGAAGCTGCACGCAAGGCTACGAGAAAAATAAAAAACTGTCCAAAATAAAAACACGTGTTGGCAGATTGTTTTTCACGAGAATTAGTTGTTACACAATTATTCAACCCAATAGGTAACCCAATTGAGTAACCAAAGGTGCTGGAGTTTCGGAATATTATTTTTTTAATTCAGCATATGTGGGGATCGAACGCGGATTCTCTGAATATGAGGCGTGCATGGTAACTTCTCAGCTAACGATTAGATATTTATATAATTATTATTAAATTTACATACCAAGTTATAAGAACAGTACGACTGTGAAACCGCGTTGTGGAAATCAAAGAAAAATCATCACATAAATTGTACTGTAAAAAAATAAAAAATCATCAATTTATGATAACGACTGTGTTTAGTATCTAAACTTAGCTTTTAAGTTTGATAAAAGAAGGCATGCAAAATTTGCAACCAGGAATAATGGCCTTTACCAAATCAATTTTACTGATTTTTTAAAAATACCTTAGTAAATTAATGTTTTTTTGAGTAAATATAACATCAGTTTTAGTCGTCATGTACATTGAGGTTGTGTCTTTGCAATGTTTTGACTTTGCCTCAAAAAAAGTGCCTTCTATAAATTTTTTCCATGTTCATTACGCCTTTTTTTCTTTTCTATAGTAGATATGAAGGAGCGTACTAAATATCAGAAGTTTTCTTTTTCATGAAACAATGTCTATAATTTAGTTAGTTCTTATAAGAATTCATCACTTTTACAGGAAGTCCTTTGACGTCAAAACTGGAGAAGTTAGAATCGAAAATTGACAAAGTTTTTACGAAATTAGAAACTTTACAGTTGAGTATAGCCACATTTTACAATAGAAATTAAAAAAAAAAACTACCTGCAGACCACTCGGCGTAGTGGAAAAATACATGATTGCGATTTTTAATTAACAGGAACGTGTGGCCACACGGAAAACTGTTCTGCATAATCAGAATGTAAATGAATGCACGTCTGATTAAAATTCATTAAATGCATTTACACTGGAGTTAGGTTTTGGCCGTAACACAAATAGAAAATTGAAACCACTATTATAATTCGTAAAATTCTAATTAAATTTTGCTGAACTTAACAAGTATTGCGTGCATTATTTTATTAAATTACATTCCATGAAGTAGACGACACTGTACATTAAAAAACAATAATCTAAAGTGTTAAACATACCATTTTATTGTTCACATTACATATAAATAATTACTGTAAAAGCATGTATCGATTCGTAAAAATAACAAACATCTTAAATTCATATCATAAATTTACCACTTTTTTTAATTCTCTATAAGTAATAATATCAGTCGAAAATATTCATGGTCCGAGCGTGACGAACCAGTATAAATTACATCAAAAGCTTAATTTCATCCAGCAACAGTCGCGTAGCTACATTTTCAGCGCCCTGGAGCAAGTTAAGTTGTTGCGCCACACATGGAAAAAGGACGTAACTTACACAAAACAGATTTGTAGGAGGCACAAAAACGCCCATTTAATTGTTTTGTGCCGAAGTCAACCCATTAAATAAACACGACCGTTAGATGCACGTGGATTAAAATTGGTGTTTTATTTCGGAATCTGAAATTAATTTAGTAAGCGATTTGAGAAAAACAAATAAAATTGATTCGATGGAAGTTTTGTATCCTGGCTGGCACAAAAAACGCTCACTTAATGATTTTAGGCTAAAGTCTAAACCTTATATAGGTACGACTTAAAAGCGCACGAACACCAAATCTGGTGTATTATTTACCCATTACCATATTAATTTAATTATTAATTTACGAAAAACCAAATTGATTAAAGTGGTAGAAATTATTTTTTCTGATCAGAAATCTGACAGTCAACCTTTTTTTAACACTATTTTGGCATTTGTAGCTTACATACTTTTGATATTATAAATAGTGATTGAATTAGATTTACGTCATTTTCGTCCTTAGTCGATGTAATGTTTATTATTATGTCCCGTAACGAGATTAAATAAAGCGACGCCAGAAAAAATTCAAATATCAACTAATCTAAAGTGGAACATACAAAATGTAAATATATGACAATTTTTAAATGAGAACCCATCGAACAGATGCCCATTTAATTATTAGGATTCATTAAATCTACTAAAACTTTTACAACTAAAATTTAAGTGATTTGACTTGACAAAAAATACGTCTCACAAACTAACGTTAAATATGAATCTTCTATATGCCTTAAGTTAGTATACCAACTTAAAAATAGATTTGAATCGTTAAAGTGATTGTTTCAAGAATGGGAAAATTCTCGTGTAAAACTATTTTCTTTTTAAGTGTAAAAACGTCTGAAGTATTTACATGAAATTTATTTATATTCTCATACTGTCTGATATGGCAAATACATGACCTCTATTCGAATATTTTTTTTCTTTTAGGCGTATAATAGTTTTCAGAACATTAATCATCTTTGTCGTATCTTGTCATATATGTACTGGCTGACTACAGGGTAAACGTAAAATACCATTAAGAAAAAAATACATAAACATTTTTTTACATATTTTCAACATGTTGTTACGATTTGTATAAATACTGCTAAAATATAAAAAACAGTATATAATATACTTATTTTCTTGTTTATCTATAATGTTGCCAGAATGCACAAAGACGTAACTTGATATTTTGTTCAACTCACTTTTTAAACTATAGTTTTATTTATTACAATTTCGTGTATAATTGGCATATTTTCAAAGTAACACATAAATTGTGCGCGGTTTATAAACAAAAGTGTTACAGCAAAAAAGTGTCAATGATACAAAAGATTGCAACAAATAAAACTATACTTTAAATGTCACTTAAACCAAAAAATGGAGTTCCGAGTTCCTGCAATATTGGTGACGATATGTGATGGTATTAAACTATGAAAATAATACACTTGATCTAAAAAATAGCAATACAAATAAAATGTTAAAATTTCACATTTTGATGTTCACCATTTGGGAGAAGTTCTTGTGACAGATAGACACACTCATATATTATCTGCTTAAAATATTTGATATATTCATTTCGGCGCAACATTTTTTTATTTCCCATTCGCCATAATGCCAACAATTTAAAAAAATGACGGCCTTTCAAATTTGCGACTTTTACCACATCAATTATACTGGTTTTTCGAAAATTGCTTATTAAATTAATACACTATTGCACAAATAAAACACCATTTATGGTATTCGTGCATTGTAAAGCTGTGCCTATTTAATATTTAAGCCTTGGCTCAAAGTCATTAAATATACGTTTTTGAACCACCTGTACAATTTGGTCCGTGTGGGTTGCATCCTTGTTCCTTTACGTAGTTGATATAATACTAGTTTAATTATATAGATGTTATGAGATCGTTAATTTAGATATATAGAATTTCTTACCACTTGTTTGATTTGTATTATAAATTTATGGATTGAATTATTGGAATTGTGGAATATCTTTGCTTTTGGGTTTATTATTTCTAAAATTTATTTTGTATACATTATATTGTATTATTTTAATGCGTATGTTCTATTTATATGTGTTAAATTATTTTTATTTCTGAAAGCTCTAAGAAAAGCACTCAAACTGTAAACAGTTTCACAATACGTTAACAATACTCGTAAAATGAGTGTCGTAAAAGTTGTTTAATGGCCTTTGTGGTTATCAAGAGATAATTTTTCATCAATTATTTATTAATTCTAATGCCATAATATCTTATGCCGTAAAAACTATGCAATAAAAAGCTCAAATTTATCTACTAAAAATAATACATAATGGTATAACAATATATTTTATGTATAAACTAATGCAGGTATTAAAAAATAAGGATTCGATTAAGCTAAAATAGTAATTGAAGTAAGTACAGTCATTCCTGAGGATAATTATAAATGGTCACAAGTCAAAGGGACTTAACTTGTGCATTTAATTTTGCTTGTATTAGGATACGTTAATGTGATTATTGCATGGTGTAAAGCGAGCTTTATGTTATATAGCAATCTTCCAAAGGATGTATCAAAAGATATTATAATATAAAACTATTGAATACAGTTATATTTCATTGTCAGTTTGCTTGCAAATCAACTGTAGGAAAGCGATATGATCAGTTTTTTTTAAATTAGTTTATTTTTAATATATATATAATCACTTTCTATCAATGGAAGTTGGATTATCACAAAACAGTATATTATTTTAATAAAGTGTGACAGCCAAATATCGTGTAGAACATCTGTTAAGATCTGTGTTTAAATATGGAAAGCCATATACTGCATTTTTTATACAGCTATCTCAACACTGTTGAGATCTATATCAACCGTATAAAGGTAAAAAAACAGATCTTTCAGTCTTTCAAAATAGTTTTCTTTCAATAAAAAATTATATTTATAAAAATTGATACACGTTCTATCACACCTGTAAATGCCAAATAAGTATTTAACTTCAGCGTTTACGTTTGAAAAAAAGGCCTGTAAAATTTTCAACCATGAAAAAGAACTTCCTTCATTACAGTTTTATTAGATTTTCTTAAATAACTTGTTAAACTAATATTAAATCAAGTAAAAAAAATACCAGTTTTAGTCTTTTTGCACTTCAAGTTTATATCTATTTAATATTTTGACTCAATATCACTAAATAGACTTGTCTGTGTCAGAATGGAATTAAAGTATCGACCTCCATCCTACTTAATCCCACACTATTATGAGATTGCCTAAAATTTCCAAATGCATAACGCTTTTTCTACCAAATATCATTCTTTTAAATCGTCCTCACCAAAAGTGGAGCATATGAATCTAAAAACTGCAAAAAATCATTTTGACAAATTTTCTTTTACTAGTATTGGTCATCGGTCAGTTGCTTAATTTATTTATAATTTATAATTTAAAATCGTTTTCACGATCAAGCACAATCAGTCAAAAATATTAATAGCTTAATCTATTTCTTATTCGTTTCTGCATCTAAAGATTTTTTTAAATCTTGCTGCTGTAGGTTAATCATGCATATCAAGCTTTCAGCCACCGATTGCCAATAATCATCTGAAATCTCTTGGAAATAATATTATTTTGTTGGAAATATTATCATTAGTCAAACTATCATTAAAAATAAAATACTAAGGTAATGAATGATATTGAATGAACGAATGTTACTTTGGTATTAATTATGGTGCCTTATATATGTCAATCATAAAACATAATCAACTAATTAATCACTTATAATGTCGCTTGAAATTAAGAGTCCAAATTTTGACAAAAACGTTTTTTATTTGAAACAGGTATATTTTTGCAACCACACTGTGAAAATAATTCTAAAAAAACCAAAAAAAGAAAAGCGGAAATCTTTTTCTAGGCTTTTTTCTTTTTGTAATCATTCAACCTCCAGTCACAAACAGATAATAAAATATTTCCTTTTCTTTTAGCATATATCTTATGACCTAATTATTATAATTCAATTAATATATCCGTTTAGCTAAGCTATATAAATAAATTTTATTTTCATTTGTATAAGTAGGTATGTTTATGAAGAAATACAATCTTCGTAGTGAGTAGACAGGTGAGTTGTTAGTATAAAATTAAGAGTTGTTAATGAACAAATATGACATATACTTTTATGTATATTGACAAAATTATTAATATTTAGTAAAATAACACAGAGTTAAAACAATACGTTTTATTATTAACTATAACAGCCACAACATTAAATTCTGTGAAAACTCTTTTTATTCATAATATGAAATAATGAAATAAAATTGTGTTTTTACATTTTTCAATTTAAGAATCATTGAATACACATTTTTGTGATTCTTGTAAAATCTGAAGTGGCTACGTCTTTTTTCCTTTTTGCAGTCAAAATGAGAGGTGTGGTTCCAAAGTGAACTTGTTTTACTATACCAAAATTCAAATGTAAAGATTTTGAAATCACGGAGGAGACTCGCAAAATACTCCCCCATGATTTTTTTGTCACTTTTAACCGGTGTAGTACGACGCGGCAGAATTTTTTGCACGTATTGGGATTGTTTAAAGTCCAGTATGTAAATGTGGAAAGGAAAATAAAGTTATCAATCCTATTGTTTGGTAGTGGCCTATTAAAAAGTTTATTCAGGCTTAAGTTTCAACTGCCTCTTTCAATGAAAGTTTTGTTATAGTCTCCACATATTGTTTCATGTATGTATACAGGTTTCTAAATAATTAAATAAATGTGAACTGAAGATCTAAGCGTTAATATAAATTATGTACTTTGTTTTTTGTTAACAAGTATTAACTGTTTATCTGAAATAAACCTTTTATAAGGTTTCAGTTGGCTTAAATAAAAAAGAAGAGGTATTTCTTGTATAGAATAACCATAACTAATATGTAAACCACTAGACAAAATCATTTTCAAAAATATTGAAAACACTAATTAGTATTGAAAAAGATACTACTGTTTGGTTCTTTCATACAAAAATACTCGTTTAAAATAAACTCCTTTCAATTTTGGCACATTGGCCTAAAACTACCTCACTCTTATATTATAAACATGTTTATATGGATTCTTTTGTGCTTTTACAGCCATATAGTGTACTCGTAATCAATTATTAATTAAATTGTATAAAATATACTTACAGCCTTTTGAAAATTTTACAAAACTATCAAACAACTTCCAACTAATTTTGATACCTACATTCTCATGAAAACTGAACGAACAATCCGACAGCTGAAATACTAAAATTTACGACATAGCCGTGCCGAACAAATTACCAAAATCACATTTCAAAGCTTTCGTGTGACATAATGTAATGTTAGGGTGATATGTATAACTAATACGTTGGTCACATTACGTAACTTATGAAAACTATTCTAAATAATCAATACCAATATTGATACAGGTCGTATTATTCGTCGTATCATATTTTGTTAGAAGGGGAAACCGTTATCACGATAAAATGTCCAACCCCGTGCGTCGCTTACTATTATTTAAAGTTAGGCAACATGTGCGCGAAACTTTGACAGGTTGTATAATCATTTACATAAAATCATCATAAACTAGCTTGCGTATTTGTGTTTTGTTAGATAAGGAAGTAGCATGAAACCTTTGTATCGTATATTGCCTACTGTGAATATTTTTTTTTGAATAGATTTTTTTAAGAATACTGTTCAAGTTCGTATGCGAGCTTTTTGTAGTTGGTAACTGAAATATCTTGTTGAATACATTTAAGCTTTTTTTTGGTAATTGATAAAAATAGTTATACTCTACATTATCAGTATTCCATTTTACGTCCGTAAAATAAAACAGAAAATAAATTTGTGTCTGTCTGTCACATCAACTCATCCAAAATTATAAATAATAACGTCATGAAATTTTGACGTGTCATTGTAACTATTATTTAAAAGCTAATTGTTGTACTTTTAATTTCTGGTATTTTTTACAGATGCCCAAATCATGCTAAATAATGAAATGAATAGAATGCATACATCTAATTTAAGTATACAATAGATTTGAATCTATTCCAGGAAAAGCTGGGTTATACAGCTTTTTTTCATAAAAATTGGCTGTGAGTAGGGAGTCACATTTTTAAATACTTTTTGAGAAGAAAAGAAAAAAAAACGAAAACATATACGAAATGACCGTATACGAAGTATATTTTTTTCTCGCTTTTTGGATTCTAAATACCCATTAATTAATGTCAGCAAACTTTTTAAAAGGCACTAATTTGGCATCTAGCATCTTTGCAATTATTTTGATTTCGGCAATTATGGGAACCTTCAACCTGCAGGCATGCATGCTCACTACTCGACCACTATGAAAATATATAATTATAAGAAATAGTTTGTGAAATTCTTTGCTTACTATAATTTCATAATGTTTTTTAGTTGTTTTTTGACTACATTATTAAAACTTTAATTATTAATATCGATCTTCGTCATCTTTTAAGGATAACTAGGATAAATTTATAAGGTGGCACTAAAGTCTATAAATTGCACGTAGGATGTGGAGGGAGAATTTAATAATTTACTGACAATTATTTAAAAAAAATAAAAATCAATATATTTTTCACAATGTGAAGTTATTATATTCTCTAAATCCGAAACAAATATGGTTAATATAACGTATTATCTTTCAATTGGACAATAAATAAGCACACGTGCTTGTATGTTATAAGTATACCACGTTATAACTACAATAAGTAGCATTTTTTCGATAAGCTTTAAGCGAAGCTTTTTGAAAACTTCATTGCCGCGGTTTTTTATCTCTGACTTAAAGGGTTAAGAGTAACAATAATTTTCATATGATGAAAACGTGTTCAAAAACAACCCATTGTTACGTTTGAAATGTGGATCCCGTAGGGAATAAAAAACAACCCTTAATTCACACGATTCTTATCTTAATTAAATGAAAAGCTCGTATATAACAAAGCAGCACAATTTAATAATGTATCCTTTTCCTGAAAATATTAAAATAATAATGAAAAGTCATGAATAATGTCCAAATATTTTCGATAACGTTATGTCAACGTATAAATGGAAATCTCACATTTGAAAAGTGTTGAAATTTTTCGGACGAATTGTAATCGTAAATAAATTCAATTTTTTTTAAAGCTTTTGCTTATACTTAAAAATAGCTGATTACAGTAGTGAAGAATTTTTACAAACTGACTATTTTAAAATAAAATTTTAAATAGGCTCTTAAAAATAAGAAGATACGATACGATGATAAATAAAGCCAGTAAACGAAAATCACTTGCACATAATTCTCAAATAATTTCCGAGCTCGCTTGAAGACTTCAAAATGTACCGTTTAAAAACACATACAATCAATTAAGTTTTAGTGCCGCCCACGTCTGTATTGTTTGAATAAATGCCATTAATTTATGAATATCATAAAAAACGAAATGAAATAGCCAACGCTTTATATCCTGAGAGTCGATAAAACCTTTCGCCCTATAATATTTTCTCCATGCTCTCTTTCTGCCAGATCATAATATATTTTTCATTAGGCCTCCATAAAAAGCTTTTTGATACCAGCTTAAAGAAAAAGAGATCGTATATTAAAGAATGTAGCCACTTATTTCTTACGTTGCCTTAAAATAGCGATCTAAAAAAAGCTATATCTTCACAATTCAGTTATATATCTTAGATATCAAATATCTTTGACTTATTGATTTAAAGACAAGAAAGAGTATAAAAGGAGTGAAATTTGGCAAATACATTAACGGAAATACATACAAAATTAAAAAGCCTTCATTGCTACAATCCTACATGGTAAATAATTGAATTGAGTCTCTAGTCAACGTTATTAGTACCTTATTATACAGTAATATGAAAAAAATCAAAACGTATATTTAAAAGAATCATCCACCGTGTGAATTTGATTCTTATGATTTATTCATGTCATTCAAGTCATGAGTCCGATTGTCACTTTTGTATGATTTTAAAAATCCAAATGTGCACGACTGTATGCTAGAGGGTAATTGGATAACGACTTCTCCTCGTGAAAAAAAATCTTGATAATGCGGTGATATATTTGCTGCTTACTGGAGAAATCATTTTCACACTGCTAAAATCCATATGCGAATAATTTTTTTTACGAAAATTGGGTGAAAAATTGACCATTCCGATTAGAATCCAGCACTGAATTTTCGGATTTTTTAAAATCCAGCAAGTGTCAAGCACTTTACGGATGAAAGACGTGCACGTTAACTTCTCAACTACTGGAGAGATTGTTCCATATTATATAAATATATTATTAATAATACTTAGAACCTATTTTTACACAACCATTTTTTGTTTTTCTAGTAACTCTAACACGCTCAAAAATAGCTTCAACTATTTCGTAAAATATTAATTTTAAAATTATCTTTTTTGTTTTCCGGAAGCTTTTAAAGGTGAGCTTTTTGCAATTAAGTTGCTGGTATACATATTGTTCGAGTGACCCAAAGCTCTATGCCATATTTCAACTCCTATGTAAAGTCGCTCTAGCCCCGTGTCGCATGTCCGTTATCCTAATGCCTTTTGTGTATCGTGAGCCGCTGCAAAATTAAACCACAAAGCGATGGAAGCTTCACATAATAGTAAACTTTAAAACGAATACTTTATACCGAATTCAATTATTATAATATGAAAGTGCACAATAATCCAGCGTGTGTGGATTACATTTATTCATAATAGATTCCTATAATATTGTGAAAACCAAATACCACCTGTTCTTAGCATGTTTTATAATATTTCAGTGCTGCTATACAATTGCAAAGCATGGTACTTAACAAAAGCCCAAAGCAACTTTATACTAAGTTTTTAAAACAAATAACTACAATGGATACCAGGAATACGGTCGAATGAGGAGATAAGAGAACGGACCGTGCAGCCACCAATTATTGATAAAGTGAAGCTGTGATGCTAAGCCTAGCTTGGTCACATTTTGCTGATACCTTGAGAGAGTCGTAATCTGACGCGCCTATTCAAGTCTACTAGTTTTTAGTATCCTGGAAGGCCACTAAAAATTATTTACAAAATTTATTCATCGGCGTTACGAGATGTAGGTTTGATTTAGGTAGATAATAGAAGTTCTTGAAGACGTCATGTGGTGTCCATACACTATACTTAAAGAACAGTAACTTTGCCTACTTAATATTCAAAGTAGTATGTTTAATAATAAGTGTAATTTTATTATAAATAATTAAAATGCTTTATCGTGATCGATTTAAAAACATCGTACCAGCCATCCTGTTAATACCAAATATAATTCTTGACTCAAACGTAAATATTTAAAAAAATACCATTAATCATAATAAATTTTGTAATATTTTATAAAGTAATAAATAAATATGGACAAGGTTTTTTCAAAACAATAAATATATATCATTATCGTCAAAACTCAATAAATCTATTTGTTTTATTCGCAGATTGTTTTTTTCTTAAAAAATAAATCGTCCTTTGCGAGACGTGGAATCAAATTACAGTAAGTAAATTTACGTTCGCATTGTTATTATATTGACGAAAAAACATAATGATTAACAAAGTTTCGAGAGTATTATTGCAAGACCATTTTCGAAAAAGATTTGACATTTCCGTATCCGCTATTTTTTCTCGTTCTTTCGATGTTTTCGTCTTCTTCTTTCTATGCCGCGTTTAATTGCAGCGCCTCACTTATGTCGGCGGATCATAATAGTATTTTTTTAATATCATTTTCTCATAATGACCACTTAAAAAGGTCATAAAATTGTACAATAAAAACGATGATAGACCCATTTCGAACATGTAAAGTAACATAACGATTTTGCCAATCCGAAAATAATTTTCGTGCCTGTCCTAAAGTAATAAAAAATTTTAATATCCAGCAATGGAGGTAAGGCATTATAGTATGTATTATGTGTATCCAGAAATTTGTGAAAAATAATATTTAAATGCGTATAATTCTTATTTTTCTTCTTTTTCCATATTCGCTCCTTAAGTGGAGCATATGGACACCACGTGCCACTTCCGAGAACCTCTGTCACCCGTCAGTATTCTTGCATCCTCCCAAGATATACCTGCATCCCGTAACTACGCCGAATCTATTATATAGATAGTATTTAGCAGCTTTCCTGGACGTCGATGACTGGTTGGCTTTTATAGAAATTAAAATAAGTTGAAAGCATTAAGCATCGTAACATTTAATTAAAGTATTAAAAACTGAAATATATATAATTATAAATAATCCGATATAATCGAATGTGTCTAATAGTAACTATAAATAAACACATTATAAAAAATTAAGCGAATGCCTCACTCATATAATATAATATGTGAACGAGTGAGAGAGAGACAGTGGCTAATAATGTAGGTATTTCCAAATACTATAATTTTATTATTGTTTCATCAATAGTAATAAAACATTATTGCATTTCTCGCTAAGCCATACAAAATATCGTGGCAGCCGAAGGTTTAATAAGCTTATCAAAAAGTTGAATAAATGGTATGAAAAAGCTTCGCACACTGTTTGAGCTTTTATTTTGTTACAATATATGTTTGTTACAGTTTTATATTCACGCTAATAGTATGAAATGTGTGTTGATAAAACATATGATAGGATTATAGCGCCACGTATATTATCATAAATAAAATTACTCAAAGCAATATGACAGCAGAAATATTAGCTCACGTAAATATGTTTTTTTTGTAATTTTGAAAGCTTTCACGTCTAACAGGCGCAGAGCCTTGCATTACCACAAACGGCCGACAGATGGCAACAGCACATTTCAGGAGCGAACTAAGCATTAATTATGACTTGATTAAAAAAAATAAAAAACCTACTCACGAACAATCTTAGTATGAATATAGGAAATGAGTCGATTTTTTTTTGGCAATATCCTATCATAAAACAAACTTTTTGGTGTGAGCAGTTGCTTACAATTAAGTGAAATAAGCCTCCTGTCAGATTAAAACGACTAACATTTAACTTAACTTGATTTTTAACTTTTATTTAAGCAATACAATTAATATTACACAAATATTTGACGAATTTTGTCAATCTAAATACATTACAATGTAGGTAATTTTTTAATGTGCAATGTATGATTTAAATTTCAAATTATAATGATATATACTAGACATAAAGAAGTTACTATGGGATTTTTAGTTAAAATGTTAGCTACGATTTTTCTTATAATTGGCTTAATATTCATATTGTCCGGAAGCGGTAGCGTAGGGGGTCGCCTGCACGCTTAGCAATCCGGAAAATGCGGACTCAATACCCACGTCTGTTAGATTTTTGATATTCCAAAACTGTAGGTCTAGATGCCTATTAGGTTTATCAATTGTCTGATAAACGATGATAAACGTTTTTAAATTGAAAATATCTATATATTCCATTTTTGGAGTGGATATCTTCAGACTGTGAAGATCTATATGCTTTACTTTATGAGAAAACATGGTATAAAATAATCATCTTCATATACTTTTATCGTAAGACAAAAGTTTAAAGTTCTTTTAAATAACGTTTCCTAAATATTTTTTTTTTTAAACCATGTTCGCTCCCAACGTGGAGCATATGGATCTACAC
>JAGVSQ010003477.1:9531-21514 GCA_022683975.1 Rhyacophila evoluta
CTTAGTAGAATAAGTTTACTCGGGAAATTCACTCTTTCTATATGTAGATATATAAATATATACATACATTTGTATTGTTTAATAAATCACTTGAATTTAATTTCAGTTCATCTCGATAATTATATTCCAAGTAAATATATGAAAAAATAAATGTGTTGAGTTTTAATTTAAGCGAGTTAGTCAGAAATATATATTCGATGTTTTCATATATTTTATAAAAGAATTAAATTATTGAACGTACATTTTAATATAAAAGTTTTTTTATAAAATCTGCTTTTCATTCTGTTGTGAATGTGTTATATTAATAATTTTAATGTATGTGTTATCTTTAATTATTACTAGTGTAATGAAAATGAGCATTTGCTACGGTTATCTTATATTTGCATTATATATGTAAGAGCACTCGGTGATTAAACATATGTCTTCTATATTTACATTCACTTGAACCAACTTACGTATGAGTTACTTGCATGGCTATTTTAATCTGAGTAATGCATTTCTGAGTTCGTCGATTTTAATCAAAATGTTAGAGTTTTTCGACGTTCTTTATTCTGTAGCAGATTTTCAACCGTACCTACATGATTTTTGATATAACTTTATAAATACATATTTTCTAAATATCTATATCTTCTTTTTGTCATCAAACAATTATGCTTTATATATGCAATTTATCGGAAATTTATATTATTCCGGATATAATTTATTTATATATAATTGATTTTAAATAGAGCGTTAAGCGTTTAAATAAGCGTATACACACGAATTGCTTTACACTAGAAATCTTTTAACTATGGCAGAATTTAAAGGAAAAAAGCAGGAAATCGATGAAAATAGAGTTTCAGTAATCTTTCCAATGTCTATATAAATAAAAATGTAAATTTTCGTTTGTTCAAAATCTTAAATCTCTGAAAGTTCGGCACTGATTGCTTTGAAATTTTGACACAACGTTCCATTTGAATATGCACGTGTTTTTATATACCTACTATTATATAGTTATATTTATCTCCCCGGTTAGCGTAGTTGGTAGCGTGCGTGTCTAGCAATCCGAGGAATGCGAGACCGATTCCTCATTTGGTCAGATTTTAAAAATCTGAAAATGCAGAACTGGATGGATGCCTATTGAGTTGAGTAATTATCTGACAAAAAAATCTCGTGAAAAATAATTACGTAAATCCATATAAACATTGTTTGGATCCATATGCTCCACTTTGGGAGCGAACATGGTATGTAAAAAATATATATATAGATGTCACGCTTGTGACGGGTAAAACATGTTTTTTTTTAAAACAGCGCCATTATTTTTAACTAGACTGAGCCATAGCAACGCGTGGTCGGGTACAGCTAGTGTAAGAATAGATATAATGACTATTAGCTGAGTTTCTACTTATTAAAAGGTAACTCAATTACTTAATGGACAACAATGTTATTTCATTTTCGTTTTAATGCTTTCGACAAAAATATTATGTCCTCATCTTTTAATTCAAAATAATAAAAAAATATGATAACTGTCCTGGAATTATTTGAATGATATGACGGCAGCAAATTAAATATACATACATATCAATCTTAACTGAATATTACATATAAATTCCGAAAAATGAATCTTAGTAACATCTAATATCATTTCCATTTTCTTTTTTCACTTAAACGCTAAATATTTATTATGTGTGCCAAGGATGACACAAAAATAACGATTTTGTCAATGAGTGAGTAATTTTAAAGTCGTTACTGGAATTTGTGTCAGATTTTAGATTTCACCTATTTTCTCAACTCCAATAAGTCAAGGAAATATATAAGATATTTAGGAAAAAACAGCCAATTAGTTTACACGTTTTTTTTAAAACTAATTTTAGAACATGTAGCACAAACATTTTCATTTAAAAAAATGAGTAATTTCTTAACATTAGTACCAAAAGTATTATTATATACATCGAGCTTAATCTAACACGTAAGGTTTTCAATATTCCCAACGTAGGAAGTGAGTCTTAATGTGAAATTATATTTCTATAAATCGTACGAGTCTATGAAACTTTTCTTATCATTTTAGCACTGCGACCTTTTATGAAATACTTTCAATGGACAGATATAATTGAAAAAGTATTGATCAAGCTTTATTCTTATCTCTATTCAATGGATAGATGTAATAATATAAAAGAAAATAAAACTAATTATATTTTGAAAATAAAAATATGCTTACCACTAATAAATATGACTTTTATTAATTGTAATTATAAAGTTAGCAAAAATTAAGTATATTTACAGATGATTTTATATGCTGTTTAATTAACGGATTAATCTAGATTTAAGTAAATTTAGTAATTGTTGTTTTAGCTTATTTTGACCGTAAACATAATAAAAATATAATATAACTGATTCATAATTGTCACTAGCGAATAGATCATATGACTTGAGCTAGTATTGAGTTACAATGTATATTATTCACGAGAAATATTTATCTTTTTATCTTTTGTGTCTTGTGGATTTGTATATACATAAATAACTTGATATAGCAGTCAAGATGGTTTATATTTACGTATTTACGTAGGTGTTTATAAATAAAGAATAAATTGCAAAACAGTTCACTGTGTAGTAATTCTTTGAATTATCACAGTGTAGATTTATTTAGATGAACATAAAGCATGAATCAACTCGGTATATTGAAATAGTCACACTATTTTATCAACAATCTGATATATGTAGAAAAAAAACTTTTCCGTTGCTGACGAAAACTGCAAAATCTCTTTAAATAATCATTTCCTACACGAACGTGGCGTGAGTCACGCGAAAATAAAATCGAGTACTCACATTCATGATCGTACTCATCACTGCCTACGTGTGAATTTCACAACTGGAAAAATAGTTTTATCGAAATATTTGTAGACTTATTTAATTATCAGCTATGTGAGTAATAGTTGTGACACAATCACGTGTCAACAAGAATCTTAAAAATGTGTATCTTGATATTCAATACCTGAAAAACAGTCACTAAAACAACCGTTTGTTACATACACTGTCGTCGTTTTAAATAGAATTCTTTTGAACATCTTATTTCTTTTCATCTTATCTGATTTAATAGTCAAACCTAAAAAAAATGGTTTGTTTTTTCAAGTATACTATATTTATCACCCGGCTTGCTCGGGATAGATTCAAACTCATTCTTTGTTGAGTATAACTAACTATATTCATTCTGTTATTATACATTTATTTGAATATTTGGCTATTTATACAATTTAAGTATCTTGTTAATCATCAGGCGTAAAACAGAGATTGATCATACCGTACAGTTAGTTATTTGGTTTAAAAAAATAAGCTAGAAATTATAACAAAAATAATACGCGTGTCATTTTCCTTTTTTTCATCGTTTAAAGACAGCTTTTAGGATAACTAGATAAGCACATGTACTATTTATTATATTTATACTTAAGATTTAGTAACTATGACGAAAATTTTTTGATAAAAATATTACAAACCATCTGTTAATTGATTAACCTCTTGAATGCTTATGGCGTATATATTTGCGAGGCATAGTGCGTAACACAGTGCACATGACGAATATATCCGCCAAAATGTTTTGCGAACATAACTTCTGGACATGCCGAATATAACCGCCGTTATTTCTGAACCGTTTTGAGTGGTTACTGTAAATGTATTACTACACAGCTTAGTAGTACTCAAGTAACCGTCACTGTGTTGCTGAGTGGTCGCTCTAAAGTGTGACCGTAAAGAGGTTAAAATGCCAATACTTCTTAATAACAATCTTTTCAGTTTAACTCTGCGCAATCCAATTAAGCGTTATACACCGATACAAAAATCACACTTTCGTTATGCACATCGTTGTCATATTCTCGTTTAAAAAATCGAAAACATCAAAGGTTGGAAGGTTTTAAATTATTTAGTAGTTTTAATAAGTTGATTAAATATCCTGTATTATTATTATTAAATTGTTTAACTTTAAATAAAAATAAACCTTTTCAATATTTTATACTTTATATGAGTAAAATATGTTTTTACCTTTATCTATTATTTTATAAATAAAGTAAGTTATCTTGTTAAATATTTTAGGCGCCAACTTCCTTTTCAACTGTGTAGATTATTTAATTAACGCTATGAATATAAAATATATTTATGTTAGTTTGCAAATTACATTAATTTAACGTCTACGCTTTTTCTTTGTAATAATAAGATAAGGATTGTGTAACTAACTACCGGAATGTAATTCTTTAAGATTTAATGCATGGCAATAAATATTTTTTTTACTTAAATAAAGCTCCTCTTCCAAGTATCACTAATCTTAGTGTAAAGTTCTAGATTCTTCTAAAAGTTCTTTGACGCAAAGCTTTTTCATAGCAGAGGGGAGAGAAAATATTTATATATACATCAACTCCTACGAATTGATCGTTTGACGCTCTAGTTATTTATTGAATATATAATTAGCTAAAATGATTTGTTTGTGTGTTGAAAAGCTAATGTCTTTAGTAATATCAAATGATAAATTACGATTTTTTTATTTCAATGCCATAGTACATTAGAACAAAAATAAAATTTCAATTGAATACTTTACGTAACTCTCGGTTATTTTTCTCGTAAAATAGAAATCATGATTTTATCTGTTAATAATTTAATATTGGGTGGTATTTTTGCCTGTCGATGATTTACTGTCTCACTATAGGATAGGATTTTTTTGGTTGTGGTTGGATTATTCAAACATTGCCCATTAGACTTAATTTTTAAGTACAAGTATACTTCATTATTTTTTCAACATGTATCATTGGTCATAATAATTTATTTCTGATACCTAATAATAACAAAGGCATGAAATATTTTTTATATATAATATTTTCATTGATTAATTATTCATGTCGTAAATAATATTGTGAAAATGCGCCTAATAGATCTCCGGTATGATTTAGAAGAATAACTGGATATACCGTTTTTTCCCTCATTAATCTCCATTTAAAATTTTACGTAAGTATTTAAATTATGTACTGTTATTCAGACGATTTTTTATTATGATTATCGTCTCCTTGGTTACTGAATAGTTAGCGTGTACGGCTCAGAGCCAGTTTTTTCGGGCTTGAATCCCACGGATACATTTTTTTTCAAAAAAAAAGGATTGGATTGTAAGTAGGTTGAGCTATTTGCTGACAACCAGGTATCATAAAAAAAATTGTCAGTGAGGCTTATGCGGATATTTAAATACAATCGCATTTTACAAACTTTAATTTATATGTATTGTACTCAATTTCTTTTCATATAGTTGACATCTCCTTTCTACACTACTATTTTCGGAAATACTAATTTTGTAATTTTTGATATTATATTATACGCTTTGTAATTTTTAGATTCTCTTTATTTATATGAATATGTAAACCATTTCCTTCCACATTTTAAATTATTTAATGTAAAAATATTGACAACAATTATGTATGATGTTATTTCTTCGGTATTCCTCGTGGCGTAGTTGGTAATGTGCGCGCCTAGCAATCCAGGGATTGCGGGCTTGATTCCCCATCCGCCAGATTTAAAACATCCAAAAACGCAAGACTGGATGCCCATTGGATCGAGCAATTGTCTGAGAAACAATTCTCGTAAAAAATGATCTCTCCAAACGTCCTCACATTGCGTAGATTCACATACTCCACTTTCGGAGTTGATATCTTTACACTGTTTAGATCTATATTCTCCATTTTGGGAACAAAAATAGTATATTATGTTTTTTGTGACATTAATAGGAAAATTGATTATAGTAAGACCATCACTCAAGTTTTATAATGCGGACTAGGATATCAGCTTGACCGAGAAAATTGTTGTGCCCACTGTGAAACGCGAGGCAGGTGGAGTCAACAAGCGGTGATTAAGGCAGCCGACAGCGCAGACCGCGAGGAATGTTTGACAGAGAGCCAAAAAGCTGCTCATCAATGTGGGGGATTTATTTTGGCCCGATACGCGCAGCTTCGTGAGCAATTCTTGAACTCGAATATTTTGTTTTCGACCCCAGATTTTTGACACATGCTTCATGATACATTTGATAAAGAATCACGTTAAATATCACTTCCGTGTTTTCACAACGTACGATTAAACATATGTATGTAATTACTCACTCACTTACTAATATAATTTCGTTTTTATCTGTTTATTTATACAACATCAAATTAACATCACGGCTAGCTTTATCGCCCGGATTAAAATAGAATAGATTTAAACTCGTTCTTTATTTAAAATAATCTTATCCATACCGTTATTATAATTTTATTTAAATACTTAATTGTACCAATATTTTTTGTTTCTTATAGACCATCAGTGATACTACAAAAACTTGAAAGTAAACCAGTAACCTATAAATAAAAAGTAAAATTTTCACGTTGCTGTTGTTCAACGTTTGAGGGTAGTCTTGTGACAGACAAACAAACACATATATTCACATTTTTTCTATTTTATGAAAAAAATTTGTATTTTTTATATGATTGAATTTAAGTATATATTAATTCAGCATACATTAAGATCTAAAATATAACATTTTTTTTATGCTTAACATATTGACGGTGGAATGAAAAAATGAGGTAACCTACACAAAACAAATTTTATAGGAGGTACAAAAAAGTGTATTTAATGATTAAGTCAAAATACTAAATAGAAACGGCCATAAAGTGCACGAAAGCTTAAATTAGAGTTTTATTTACTCAATATGACATTAATACCATAAATTGTTTAAGAAAAACAATTGAAATTGACATGTGGAAGTTTTTTTTTCTGATCGAAAATTTGACAGGCGATCCTTTTTTCAATCTTAAAAAACAAAGATAGATTATTATTTGGTATTTTTAGCTTGCGTCTTTTTGAGAAAACTTCAGTTAAGTTGTATGCATTGTGATTTTCGAAAAAAGCTCTTTTGAAAAAACTGAGGGTTAGATCTTTTTTCTTTTGCACAATCGATAAGTAAAGTTATTTATTTCAAAAAGATTCATATCCTTCATTTTTCAATTGATACATTTGACACATCGGCCACTGATAATTTATTAAAAGTATTCTACACTATTTTTTAAGCAACACGTTTATTTTTATTTTTATTTTTTAGGAATACCATTTCTAGTATTCGTTCAATGGCAAGGATTAGTGGATACTTCCGTAACCATCTATGCGTATTTCACTCGGTTAGCTAAATTTAAATACATAAATTTGTGTACAATTCAACATCCTGTATAAATGAATTACTAAATATGAAGTAGAGGAAATGTTAAAACAAAAACTAAATTTTATACGTAAAAAGGTTTTCCGAATTGAACAAAACTTTCAAAGAAAAACTCGTAATTTTCAATGCTAAAGATCAGTCACGGTGTTTCATTGTGTAATTATATTTTATTAGGTCCTAAAACTTATTGAGAAAGCCCCTACTCAAAATTATATAAGGCATTTAAAATTATTTAATAATCTACATTTGTAATGTTTTTAGTATTTGGTTCAAAGGTAAATTAAATTTCATTTTATTATCATACTGACAGATGTTTGCAAGGCTACTTTGTATTAAAAATAAATTTTATTCATTGCATACGTTTTAATAAACGTCAATCAAGTTATTCAATTATGTCGTAATAATCTCTTAATTTAATCATCATGTTATTATAAATTTATAAAATTTAAATTTCCCAGCACGGAAGACAGGCCAAAATGCCTGAGTTTAGTTTAATTGAGTTAAGTTTGATAATTTAATGAATACCATGTAAGAGTTTTATAATAATTATAATTTAATTGTATTATATCAAAATAGTACAAAAAATAATTGTATAGTCTTATCAACAACTCAAAAACGCTATATTTGTTTCATCAATAAAAATATTATATTTCTAGTTGCCATATTGCTAATTAGTACTTGATATTATTTATATTTATTAATAATTGGACCACTTGTAAAGCAATCTCCCTCTTTTTGCGTCTTATCAGTGCCTTAGGTATCTTTTAATATACTACTTGCCTATATCAGCTATCAACTAATTATCTTACATTTATCCTCTGCTTCAATAAACCCGAAGAACTTTAGTGATACTCGGCCATACAAATAAATCACAGAACTAGCTGATCTTATTATTATTTTAGAGACTGGAGAATTTTTTTTTTTTATACCATGTTCGTTCCCAAAGTAAAGTATATGAATTTACACAGTGTGAAGATATCTACTACGAAAGTGGAGTAAATAAATTTCCGCAATGTCAAGGGAATGGGAATCCAGTCCTGCATTTTTGGACTTTTGAAAATCCGCGAAAATGTGGGAATCGAACCCACATTACCCGGATTGCTAGGCGCGCGTGTTAATCTCTACGCCAGCGGTTATCAACCGTTTTTTGCCACGGCACTCTTGTCAAGCTAAAATAAATAATTAAAAGCTTAAATAATTATAAAGCACTCTTATAAAATAAATAGAATAAAAAATTAGTGCAAAAACTTTTTTCGATTATTGCCGCGGCACCCCTGGTGTACGGTCGCGGCACTAAGTTTGAGAACCCCGGCTCTACGCAACTGGGGAGATTATTTTTTCTTACGATAGTTCTAGCCATTTTTGTATAAACATATTTCATTAGGTTGAGTTAGTATATTGTTCATTACCGCAATCACTGAAGTTTAGTTATTAAATGAGTTTTTATTTATTTATAGGCATATTTGTGACACACCAGAGAAGTACTGCAATACATTGACTGTGGTATCTTTGTAAAAATTACTGAAACATTTTTGATCGTGTAAATTAACTTAACATATCTAGAACAATTTTAGAAGTACTTGTGTCAGATGTCTGTTACTTAATTGCTATCAAAAATTACTTTAAAATGTTCCTTCTATTGTAATACCAAAAAAACGGTGTAGTTATCCGATTAAAATTCGTCAATATAAATATACATATTATAAAATAACCAGATATTCTCGATGATCACCTTCACCCAAACTAAAAAATTGATATGGATACTTCTAGTAACAGATTCAATAATGAGGCATACCATAAATTGAAATGATAATGTCATACTTATATGCTTACACAAAAAACACAGTTCTACACTGCCCTAATGAAGGTACATAACAACAAATAAAAGTACCTTTATCCATTTTTCAGTGTTTCCGTAAATTACAAAAGGAGAAAAATCTTTTGCTTTCAGCGAAGCAAACAATATGAAAGGGATTTTCTCGTGTGTTAAATACGGCGAACATTATTCTACTTACACTAAAGAAGTCTCAGAATATAATTCTCTCTTATTTGATAAAAATAAACGTTTCACGGAACCTTGCTGTTTCGTATAATGAAATAATTATTAGCTAAGTGAACGTGATAATGGCATGTTTTGTAATTATAGATCACATGCCTTAACGTTCGTAGTTCATTCCTAAGAAAAATAATTACAAAATATTTGTCTTTTATTACATACACGTCAAGTAAATACGAAATATATCATGGTATTTATAATTGTCAAAATGATTTTTACTTCTGGAAGTAAAGTATAAAAAATACAAAATATCTCGCATTCCTCTTGAAGTTATTCACAAATAATTTGAAAAAATATTTATATTAACTGATATCACGCATTTAAACAGTAATATCTTATGATCCACATACCAAAACGATTGCAATGCGTATTAAATAAATTAACTTGTTACTTGGTTTCTTGACTTGTACATTAATCTATGCTTATTTTATGAAATAATAAATGTACACGGGTATAAAAAATATATGGAAAGCATGTTATTAATATTTGGGTTTTTTCTAGCATCATTGATATTTATTCTTTTGCAGATAAGCAATATTTATTTATTTATACTGAATTAGCAATTCAATTATTCTTTCATATAAAAAAGATAGGAAAAATTACGACCAGAACGTGGGGCGGTTTGCGTGATAATTTTATAAATGTATCGGAGCAGAGATAAAACATTGTCAAAACATGCAAGTTAAATTACTATTTTTAAGCTAATTATATATATGTGAATGCGTGAAATATAATAAGAAGACATTATACAGTTGCACAAGGAAAATGAATAAGTTTTTCATACTATTATAATTATTATATATTTAATGTAAAAAATACAAATATTGGATTCTGGGCAGTGTGTAATTAGCCTACATTTTTATATTCTCTTTTTTGTTTAATAAATGTATTTAATGATGACCTTAGTGTGTTAAATTTTCATGCTAAGTTAATGATTTTCTTCGATATATTGTTGTTCTATATGTTTGAGAGAATGTTTCGCAAACAATCTATATACATTTTTACTAGAATATCGAATACTTCACCATAGTATTTTTGAACGATATCTATACTCTTAAATATTTAAGCATATTTAATATCAAAATTACATTTGCCTTACTAAATATTCTAAAAGAACTAGTATTTACGGGTGATTTCTGGGAAAATAATTTTCGTTGCATACCACGTAGGAAGTGGAATTGTACTTGTTACTAGTTAATGTAGAAACACAGCGATAGTTCATGTGGAATGGGGTAAACAGAGACAATAATGGTCTACTGCAATCCAAGAACAATAAATCAGGCGACATGCACGGCCTTTACTTAGCATGTGATTTACAATTCGTTTTTGAATGAGGCCTTTTCTAATGACTATTATCATACAAAGCTTTCACTAGATTACTGGCAACGTGAAGTTTAATTTTGTCCGCATTACATAAATCTCTACATCAATAGAAAAATGTGGAAATCTTCACTTAAATATAATGGCTTTTTTAGTTTGCATAATTTTACATATATTTTTACACACCGCTAAAAATCAGTAGTATGTATTTCCTTGTATTATATTTGAGTAAAAAATATACTTCACGAAATGTTTGAGACGTAGAATAGGCAAAATCGTTTTATGTGTATCCAATAACTTTGTAATAATTTTACCGTTTTTTTCATCAAAGCAAGCGGCATAAAAGGAACCAATCAATTTGACACCAACAAAGATTTATAGGGTTGTTTTATTTTCTGCTCACAAACGCTTCTGTTTGACTTAAATCGTGAGTTATTGCATAAACATTCATAAGTAATTCATATTATTTGGAAGCAGAACGCGGGTTTATTGGATTGAAAAAATGATTTACAAGCATTTTTCATGAAATACCCATATAGTCCTTTTTTATGCGGTGTTTGATACTAAAGTGGAGCATATGGATCTCAACAGTGTGAAAATGGCCGTCCCAGAAACGGAGTATAATCCTATTGTCAAGACTTATTTTTCATACGTTTTAACATAATGTCAGTCAATTGTGAAGCCCAATGCAACCGGATAAATATAATTGATTGTAATAAAAACAAAAAAAATAATATCATTTAATATAAAGTTGGCAGCCATGAGGTAAGCCAATTGGCAATTGGTGGAAAACCAATTCTGACAAAATATCTGTGAAGATGAATCTTCACATTGTATCATTATTCGCAATATATTCTCTATTTCTGAAGTAAAAATCGTCACACTATGAATATAAAAAATCAAGTTTTCGACTTACAACAGACGTCGTAAAAACTACTTACCCCAAAATCATTTACAACATTAAAAATATGCGACGATAATTTAATATAAATATCTGCAATAATTAACTGCATTCGATATATTCTTATTAGTTTATTTTTATCAGTTTGATGTGTATTTATAGATATTTGCAGCAAAATTTTAGTGTATTGCCTCATAACACGTGTATGTAATTTGACTGAAAAAACAAACAAATTATTTCGTTGGTTATAACACAGTTGTTTATATATAAAGTTGCAAGAAAACGTACAATTTTCGTGGAATAAAACGTACAAATTATATAGGACTAACTAATTTGACGCGGCATCACAGCATATTGGCTGAAGTAGGCGAAGTGGAAATTTAATTGGCGAGTGATTTTATGTACAAACAAATTTATTACATTTGCCATCAGAATATCAAAGCTTTTTCCGGGTACACATATATTTCCGCATTTCAAACTTGTTTTAAGATAAGGTAAATTATTCGCTTAGTGAAAG
>JAGVSQ010003478.1:0-21512 GCA_022683975.1 Rhyacophila evoluta
TCATCATTATATTTCTTTTAATTTCAGCACACTTCAGTGCGTGGCAACCTAAGTCCTGGGTAATTTATATTTACTCCCGGGACATTCCCGTCGAGTAAAGTAGATCGCCGCTTCTCGATATCAGATCTCCGGGATACGCCTGGCTAAGACCAAGTGTAAGGACGGGGCGGGTGGATGGTGGGCACTCTTATTAGTTAATTTTTTTAAGAATAACAAATAAAATTGATGTGGAGGAAAGTCATTTTTTTGGTCGCAGAGAGAGACTAATATATATAAAATACAACAAATTCTATAGTAATTTTTAACTTTTTTTCATTTTGGTTATAGAGTGGATGGAGTTTCACAATAAATTAATGTATTGGTAGGTTGTTTTTCATGAGGACTGTTTGTCTATGAATGAAGATTGGTTGACAGCTCAATTTATTGGGCATCAATTCCTGGATTTTCATGAGGTTACAAGATATAGATGTATAGCCTTCTGTACTGAGAAATATCAAGTGCGTATGTTTACCTACGTTTTTAAGAATGGATTTGATAATATTTGTGATACTTAATGATGGTAAATTCATTGAATTAAACTGATTGTCAAATTCAAATTTGAACTCTCTATACATATATACAGAAGTATACAATTTATAGCTTACAATAAAGTTCTCGCAACAAACATCATTGAACAATTTAAAATATAATTAATTCATTTGCTGTAAGATACAATATCGTTAATTTATCGCATGTTGTTGTTTTAGTTTGTATTTGAACTTCTAGATCTGGGCTATTGCAAATCCGTTTTCTAGTGTGTAATTTAATAGCATAAAGTGCAATATTTGATAGAATAAATTGTATTTTAGACCGCTCTAGTATTCGCTTACAATATATGATTTATTAATTTAACCTAAGATTTAGTAAAACTATTACAAAATCATATAATCGTTCAACTTATTGGGTATATATATTGCATTTATACGTGACTTCAAGGTCTAAATCTGTGTCCTTCATTTCAAAGCTACCCACAAGTATAAGCGTGCATATTACTGATATAAACGAGTCTCATATTTTTTAGATTTCAATGATTTATTGATAATAAGTTATATTTTACAAAGCTTTAACGTTTTATCGGAGATTTTTTATTGTTATTAACAATATACTCGTAAGAAGCAGCGTAAAGATAAAATATTGGCGTGGAAGGTCTACGCAGGGCCGTCAAAGACTTGAAGGTTCCGTAGTTGCGAAGGACAAGCTCCGACAGAATTAGTCTACGCCGTAGCATTTTGAAAGCGTTCTAAATGCAATGAACACATTTTATTTTTTTAAAGCATCAATGTATTTATTATAAAAATCGTCATTCCTATAAATCTTTTCTTGCATTTAATAATCAATTAACGCTTAACGAAAAAAAACATGTTTGTCCTCTTTTATAATACAATAATAAATCAATTACTTTTAATCCCATCGTATAAAATGACACTAACTCTGTGTGTATTTATATTTAAAAACTATACTTTTCAATCTCAATACATCAAATTGAATACAATATAAAACATACAAAAATGCTATGATTATATGGCCTTTTAAATTAATACTATGTACAGTATATTGTATGAAATAAGAAAACTGTAAACCAAAACTAAAATTTTAAAAGAAAACAATCTTATACCCATAAATACTTTGAAAGTTATCAATGTATAACTGATTTTGACAAAAACTGTATTTTTTTACTTATACGGGTGTAACAAAGAAATCAGATAAAATCTTGTATCATCTTGTCAAGATTAAATATATATGTTTGACAGTAATTATGTTATTGTATTCATATAATATTAGGCAACTCTCTTAATCAGACTATGTCTTAAAGATGTAAGAATCGAAGAAGTTTTCCTTTACTATGTCACAAGGGAAAATGAGGGTTGCAAGACCAACACTGATGACTGTATAGTTTAGAAAATGACAAAGTATTCCTAAAATTAAGATAGAAAAATGAGATTATGGTAGAAAGAAGAGAACGTAGATATTTCCTATTTGTAAATGTGATCAAGATTAATATTAAATTATAGTAATTATATTCACAGATATAGATTTTGATATTTTCCAGCTTAAGATTTTAAATTGTTCACTTCTCTTTGCGATATAATTAGGAGTGTAAGTTATGAAGAAGCAAATCTAAATGTGAAGTATCTTGATTAGGCGCTAAAAATATCCTTAATAAATTTTGACTTATTTTTCAATACTTATTGAAAGGTAACTGAAGTAATATATTGACAAAAGTAAGAAGTATTTCACCATTTGTTTAATTTGATACTGTCACAATTCTAAGTAAGGCCCTTCACAAAGAATAGATGTCAAAAATCCAATATGAACAACTTAACCTAAAAATAAAATAAAATATAATCGAATATGGAGTTGGAACGTTTGGGGTAGGGGGTTGCAATCTATTTTTAGATCCTTCCCAAGCCCCACACAACCACGAATCCGCGTGGCTGTGTTCGTGCCGTGTTTATATTATACATTTGATGCTTTATTTAGGTCAAGCCGGGCTGAATGGAGCTCCACGGATCGTCAGGAGGTGGGGGGAGTGCAGAAGGCCGGTGCAACGTCCCCGTATGACCTACATCTCCATCCATTGATCAGGTTCAATCTTCTCCCTCCCTGGCAACTCCGTCGTCCCGATCCCACCCTGGAGAGGCGAAACGGAGCCCCCCGTGCGTGCGTCATCGGCTTCAAGCCGAGAGCCAGGTGAGGGGCCTCCTGGCGGACGCGGGCCCTGCACTGGCAGGATGCGGGAGAGCGAACACCTGGATTTCCACGAAGTCTATATAGTTTAGTTGAAATGTCAGAGTGCATTGAGAGAAACTTTGCGAGTCATTGATACCGATCTTCCATTATGAATATCTCGAATGCATTTCATTTTATAGTGGCATTTTAAATTAGTATAAAACTTACATTAATTTATATTAGTTCGACGTAAAAAATATAAATAATTGCTGAAACAACAATTTTTCAATTACCTACAATATTCGATACTGAATTGTGCTAAATATAAAACTATATTACTAATTTATAGTATTTTTTTAAAACTATCTCCATATATTTTATAAAACATGAAACACAATCTTATCGGTTAGTATATTTTTTACTTATAACTAAAATATTAAACTATACATAACTATATACGTATTAAAAATAACAACAATCATATTATAAAATATTCAAATATAATATAAATTGCATACTATTTCCTTTTATGTATTTTATCTAAAAAAAAACAAATGAAAATCGTAAATTTATTTTTAAATACTGTATCTAACCAATAATTTACAATAGTTAAAAACCTTTTACTTTAAAATGGAACTCCACTAAAAAAATATTCTACTGTCTATTTTATCCTTATTAAGTATAAAATAAATTTTATAAATTAAAATTTATTCACAGACGCTTTTGCTAAAAACCGTTCAAAACTATAATACTTGCATATCAAATATAATAACGACCCTGTTTCGACAAAATGCATTAACCCTAACAGAAAAATAATGCCCTTAATTAGATTTGATTCCTCTCTCCTGTAAATAACTTTTGTAGGTCCATTTTTTTGTAAATTTAAAGTTGAGTTTAGATAATAATTTGGCATTTTTGGCTACATTCCTTTTTATAGAAGTGAGTCAAAAATTAAAGCACTTTTCAAAACACTTTTTGCCTAAACAAAGTCGAAATGTTCAATTTCAATCTAAAAAAAATACTGCCGAAAGTTTAGTAATATTCTTTTCTTATCTGAACTATAGCTTATTTGCATATTATTATATGCACAATATTTGTGAGATCTAATAACTTTTTATACTCTTACTAAGTTTCTTGTAGAAATTATACATAATCCATCTCGTTTTCAGCATGTGCTTGGGCGAAGCAACAGGACTTTTCGTCGGCTTATCGTATAACAGTGAAAATAGCAGAACATTTTTCACGAGTTGTTATTTTAAGCACAACTTACACACTCGAAGCACGCCGCGTGTTCGTTTAGTCAAATAACACAGGTGTGAATGCAGTTCCGACTTATCCTGACGAAGGTTCTAGTTATGGGTTTACTGAATGAAAAATGACATTGAACAACATCAATCGTTATTTATGAATCGACAGATTTTGCAATGAGAGATGCTTTAATGAACAAGCTTCATGTAGTGCTGCCTTATTGTAATAAAGATATTGAGTAGTTCTTGAATGAAAAGCTTATATAACGTCCTTTATATATCACTTTTATTTTCCATTGATTCAAATATGTCTCGTACCATTCAAATAATTTTATAAAATTTTCAATTCATATTTCATAGTAAAAACTTTCTCTGTATAACTAATACCAGCAAATAAAAAACGGATAATTTTCATGATAAAACTGAATTCATTAATATGAAATATTAAATGTTTTTACGTTTCTTTAATCATAAAACAATATAAATAGCTTGTATTGAAAGAAAAGATAAATGCATAAAACTTAATGCATTTTTGAAGTTAAGCTTTATAAAAAAAACAACTTAGTTAAACTTTTCAATGATATGCGGTATATTGTTCTTTATTTTTTCAACTTATTTTAAACATTCAGATATGATATGATATATCTTATGGAAAACGTTTGCAAATAATGAAAATTACTTATTTTTTATTATATTATGGTGGTAAAAATATCATAGTTAAATTATCTATTTGGATTATAATTCTACAAAAATTATAAAAACTTTCGTCAACAGCCATTACGTTTTTAATATTATCTTCAATCTTGCAATTATACTAGTCTAATTAGTAACTTGTAAACAAACATTTTAACATCTTCGAAATAACCATACAATGCAGTTCTATTATTTTTTTTCATTTTAGCTAAAATAAGTGTACAATTTACAAAACTTTACTATATATAGTAAATTAAATGTATGTTTATTGTCGGTCCTGTCTATATTATTTAAAATAACATGAATTTTAAAAAGTTTTTTTTTACTTCATGATATTCATGGCAAATTAATAAGTTAATTTATAGTATTCACCGTTGAAAAATATAAAATAAATAGATTCGGTGATTTCGTCTTCAGATATTCATGCATCTACAATAATACAGCGGGCTATGAATTCATTCGAACAAAGTATCGTCTGCGAGGCTCGCGCGCCTGTAGCTCGGGGTCGAGCAGCCCGCGCCCCCGTGCGGCCCTGGGGCGTTGCACGAGGGGGACGCTGGGGGGCTACGGCCTCCCGGGGGCGCCGCTCCATTCAAAAAGCCGTCCCGGCGACCCACTTACGCGCCGTGTGACGTCCATTGATGAAACTGGGACGCGGGCTCGTGACGTCACAATGCATGCGCCCCATTCGCCTTAACTGCCAGCGACTTGGATGGGAAATACGGAAATACGCCAACTATATTGTTAGCATTCGGCGACGACACGAACTTTACGAACGCGGCTCAAACGATTTGAGTTACACTATCAATTATAAATAACATATTAGGAATAAAAATATTGTTTGCTGACACTCAAATTAGTAACTAATTAAAAAAATTATCATACAAGTCTAATAAACGATTTCAATCTTTAAACCTGTTCGTTCTAATAACAAAAATAATTCCAACATAATCTTCTTAAAATTTCTCTTGATAATAACAAAAAATTATCATTATCGACTTGTGAACTATTCGAAATATGAAAAATCGTACGTCACTTGTTATTTTTTATTTATCTGGATTCTTTTCATATTTTCAAGCATCATTTTTAAGTTATATTTTAAAAATAGTGCGTATACAAATTGTTATTGTCGTATATTACATATCAGTTGTGCAAATACAGTTCAAAGATATTGAAAATCGAAATTCATATTGCAAGTAATAATCTATTTGTGAGCTTACAAATTTAAAATAAAGTTGACGTTAATTTAAGTATAAGATTGTAAAATTATCGTTATACTTGATTTTATTAGTAGATAAACATCTGTCTTTTGTGTATCTTAAAATGTGTTAAATAACATTACTAGTCTTGGTTTAATAAATTGTGTTGAAATGGCATATAAAAAATCATTATTTCATTACGTCTAATTTTTATCGTGAATTTACTGTAGAAAAAAGCTCATCCGTTTAATCTAATATTATATTTTATAAGATTGTGTATCATCGACTTAATTCACAATTTCATATGGAGTTTTTTCATCTGTGTATTATTGAGGATATATATCTAGCAAATTGAAAGCATACTATAAATTGTATTGAAAACTTTACTTAAATATAATACATTTATCCTGTAGATGTTTATCATTTTGTTTTATAATTGAGTTAAAACGATGGTGGAGCATATTAATATAGAGATTGTTATTTTTTAAAAGAAACATAGGATTTAAGTATACTTATAATTGTTAAAATAAAATAAAGTTAATTTGATATCTATATCGAATATTGGTAGAATTCTCAACTGAATAAATTTAATAAAACTAAGTTTAACTAACAAAGTTACTATTTTAAATATTATAGTTAAGTTAATACTACAATAAAAAGGAAAAATAATGTATCTTTTTTATTAAGATATTTATTTATATCAGGATTGATCAGAATTACTAATATTTAGAAGATAGACTGTTGAAATTCACAAATATTCGTGATGTATAATATTAATAATTATACTGTATTGTATGAATATTTTACATCATTGATTTTAAGCTGTTAGATATATCATAAATATTACATAAAATTGCATTTGATTAATTGAAATAATTAATTTAATCGCCTGCACTACAAAAATGCGAACATTCACGAGCACGCTTCGTTGACTACAGATTTTTTCCTGCGAGCTTGTTCATAAGCGAGACATTAAAAATGCACTGAGGACTTTTGACATGAATGCACCTCACTAAAGGAAAACAAGCGTCGCTTTTCTTTAAGCTTCCACTACTGCCGAGTCGGTATATTTGAACAGCTCTTAGCACGCGTTAAAGTTAAACTTGCTTTACTGAACATTTAACACAGTATTCTGTTAATTAGTCAATGTATATACTCATTGGATTGGACAATATACAAATATTATTTGTATTATATATATTTAAGAACTATATAAGTAACTGATCAATTATTATTTTATGTATAGTATTGCCAAAAGTACAACCAAACTTTATCATACATCACAGAATTACAGTTTGGAATGAACTCTCCGTTCATCAATCTATTCATCTGTTTTCCAATTACAGCTATTTCTGATGTCTTAAACATATCTCATTCAATCCATCCTATCCATTGCTTAAAGGTAGTTAGTCTCTTAAATTCAACTGTAGTTTAATTGAATAAGATGTATAATATATATAAACATCTTGGAAGGTTTTCAGTTTTAATAATCTGTCACTCTCAAATGATTCTGTTTTAATTGCAATAAACATCTATTTTCTTTGTTGATAATATTTTAAACCCACGATTCACACTACTTTTTCTTTATTAGAATACACATACTACTTAAAACTCGTGGTAGTATATTGTGAAAAAAATCTCAAATAAGTATAAATTAACATTTTAGACTTATTAAATAAGTCAATTTTCAGATGAGATATCAAATTCAAATATCTTCTGTTTTGAAGCCTATCTCTTAGATTACTAAATATAGTTTTTTTCTATATGATAATGACGAAACCATCTAAAAAATAATTATCTTATTAGCAATGTATAACTTTAAAATCTCTATTTGATGTATTTTGGTAAAATGGTGTTTTTAGTTTGTTAATATTTCGTTCTTTTTAAAATCCCATGCAGTGGTTAAATCTAAAAACAAATTATAAATAAGTTAGCACACTCTTCTAATGATTTTCGTAGATTTTAATTTGATTTTAATCCCATAAATTTAGCATACTTCTATATTAAAACTTAATTTGAACAGTGCTTGTAAACGAGGTTTTCGCATTTTTGTGAGCACCATGAACACAGAAATTTATCAAAAATTAGAAAAGAATCGAAGTTATTAATAATAGGCATCACTTACAAGCTGCACTTATCATCGACAAGGATGATATAGTTTTTTTAAAGGCTGGACATCAAAAAGCTTTAATGAAGACTTACTTGTCGATGTCAGATGGAGTGTTAATCTATATTTAACTATTTGGCAACAGCAATTGGTGCAAAAGGCTCAAAGTAGAGATTGCTTTAGTAACTTAGTCTTACACAATAGTATAGCAACAATGTGATTATAATAATGAAGTATTATGAATGTATTGGAGTTATATTCGACTATACTGTAAAAGATATATTTTGAAATGCGAGTATGACATGAATAGTGTTTCACGTACGTCATTTTATCAATGAAAATATAACTTAACATCTCCTGGAACGGTCTGATTTTGCGTTCTAAAAATACACACAAAGCATTGCCTGTTTGTGCAGCGGCTAAGGGGGCGCCGGCCTCCTAAGTCGGGGCGCTATCCCGCTACGGGACGTCATAGCGCCCCAGTCGCGGGGCCTACGTGAGAACCTACCCCGCGTCGACGCCCCTCCCGAAATATATAGGTTAACGATATTTGAGGAGGTTGTTCTCCTGCGTCGTGACGTCATGAATAGAGGGATGAAGCCTCCCTATTTACACTTTGTTGAGGTGCCGAAGTCGTCATAGGCCCAAGCGCTCGCAACGGCACGTCTTTTTTTAATGTTTTTTAAAAGGACACTTTTCTAATTTAAAACGTATTTATGTTTTTTCTCTCTTAGAATTAATAATTTGTTTTCAATATTGTGCCTCTAATATATGTTATATTCATAAATTTTCAATAAATGTTTCTAGGATATATATATTTCAATAATTTTCTTCTTCAAGGCAAAATAACACAGTGAGTACAATATCATATAATTTAGTGTAAGAAAACAGAATTACACTATAATATCATCGTATTACTGGCAAAAGACGTTAAAGCAAAAAAGTGATTTTTGAGATAGTCGAGTCTTAATGTTTGAGTATCTTTGTTAAATATATTTTACGAAAATTATTATTAAATAATACATTATACCTAAAGAGTTTGTCGTAAAATGTATTTAAAATAGAGACTCGATTATCTCAAGACTCGCTTTTTTTACTTTAACGTCTTTTGCCAGTAATACGACGATATAATTATACGAAAATTTATTTAATGTGTTCATTTCGGTGTACCAATTTCATGACAGAAAATACTAAAAATGTTAACTATCAATTTAATGTGAACTTATTACACTATGGTAAAATTTAAAGTAAAATATTTTTTTTATATCAAAGAACCATATAACATGTATATTTTTGTTTTCAATATTTCGACTGGTTTATATGCTACATGTTTCTTCTATTCAATAATTATTTCAAAATGTTCTTCTTTAAATCTGTTAAAGTGAACAGAAGATAAAATTTAAAATGGAATTGTTGTATTGTAAACTATTATAAATACGGTAAAAATGAATATGAATTTTAAAGAATTAGACATCGAAGGAAACAATACGAATTTTTCTCTCTTAAGCATAACATACGAATTTTCTTAAATGGAACGGTGGGGTATGTTTATTGAAACAGCATTTCGTACCTGTTTATTATTTAAACGCTTGGTCACCCCACCTTATCTATGAAGCATAATACCTATGTAAACATTCAGTCTAAGACAGTAGTAGGTGATCTCGAAATAGAACTCCCAAAGTAGCGTTTACACATGCTATGACGCAGGCGGGAGGAGATTTCCGTAACCAATGCGATTGATGCAACCAATTCGGTTTTGTAATTGTGCCAGAAAACACTAATAATCATATAAAATATTATCAATTATTCAAAATGTCAATAACCTTATTAATTTTGTTGTCTTTGAAAATAAAAAAAATACATATTCCATTTTCAAAATTCAATAATTCAATTCATCTTATCTAGAAAAAACGCACGCCATTTCGTTAAATTGCTGTCAATTCTTTTTTTTTAAATGATGTATTTTCGGTCTTTTAATTGTATAGTTGAGATTTAGTTTGCAAAGCTTTATAACAGAGAAATGTTATATTCAATTTTACACATTGTAGTATAATAATTATGTTGAAACACTGGGAAATTCAAATCATTTGACAGTACTACAGTTAATGTCTCAGTGTGATACAAAAATAAGTGATTTCGAGTATCTTTAATATTGGTTTTTTTTTTTAGAAACTACATCTAAATTACGATTATAAACGATAAATATTGATTATTTGAAAGCAGATAATAGATAAATATATTTTTTTTAATATTTGATCATTAAAAATATTTAAATAATTTTTGACAATTTCAATAAAATTTGACAATAAAACTTCGGCGAGGGATTCTATTCTATTCTATAGAAACAGATACATTTTTCTCGGTTCTTTACTAATATTACATAGTATGTTTTATACAATTGAAGCTTCAATCTATACTTATAGTAAATTGTTGGAGTTTCAATGATTCAGTTGTCTTATTATTTATTTCGAATTGAGAGTTGTCATTTTTTCCTTTAATGTACCATAAATTAAACTACCTATATTGGACTTTACATAAAATCTGACCATTTTTTATAAGCCTTTAATGAGTTCCGCTTTGGACAGTGCGCCTCTTTATTGGTATTTCTATTCAACCAATGCCATTTTTTGTAGCTTTCTCTCACTTCCGCACATTATTTACTCTATATTAATAATTGCTTTATAACAATTTTATTTATTTTTAAATCTGAAAATCCCGTACCTAGGTATTTATTAGTTTGATCAATTGCTTGACAACTAATTTTCGTAAAAAATAATCTGTCAAGAGATGTCTTCAAACTGCGAAAATGCCTATACTCCACTTTAGAAACGGATGCGAAAATTACTAATTATGAACTACAGAATGACATATGTTAAAAGTTTTTTTTTTTCATTTAGAGTGTAGTTAGTATTGATCATATAATATTATTTTAGGTTATGTTAATTCGAATTGAGAATTTCAAATCGAAGCGTGATAAAAATATTTCCTGCATTATCATTAGAGCCGTGAGATATGATTTTATTTCGGTAGAGTTGTCTGAACTGCAAAGGAATCGAGTCATCCATTTTCGCAAGTCATCGTCGACCACAACAGGTCAACCTCAACCCTCTCGCGTTTCCAAATATACCTCCGCCTAGTTCGCGGTAGGTAATCGTTCGTAATCGCTGTATTTTTAGAAACGGTCATTTATATTTTATGCTCACGTCAGTTTTGAAAAACGAAGACCCTAATGAGACCAAAGATATCCTTGCGTACGGATCGAAATAAAT
Organism: Rhyacophila evoluta; assembly: GCA_022683975.1. Classification (NCBI taxonomy): domain Eukaryota; kingdom Metazoa; phylum Arthropoda; class Insecta; order Trichoptera; family Rhyacophilidae; genus Rhyacophila; species Rhyacophila evoluta. The sequence goes on from JAGVSQ010003478.1 coordinate 11,225, forward strand.
ATTATTATAAAACAAGCACAATTTATTTTTTGTTATTTAATCTCTGGAAAACTGTACAGCAATTGTATAATATTTTATCAGTTTAATTGTATTATTAATATTGCTGTGATATATTATTAAAATAATCTAAAAATACACTTTTAAAAACAACCAAATTTCACATATAATTTTTAATGATTAAGAATTTGGTTGTTCTTGTTTTGTGCCTATTCATAACAGTGTATTGTGTTTTACTTCCATTTACAACTTAATGCCATTAGATCGGAATGAATTATCGTTGGAAATATATATCGATTTTAGAAAGGAAAAAGGACGTAACCATCAACTTTTCAAATGGCTTTTATTCGATAATCTGAATATATACAGTTTGATACACGTTCCATCAAAAGGATGTAAGCTAAAAATGCCGAATTAGTGTCTAAATTTAGCTTTTAAGTTTTAAAAAAGGATTGCCTATCAAATTTTTGACCAGGAAAAGGGTCTTTTACTTCATCAATTTTATTTGATTTTTCTTAAATAACTCATATAATCAATATCACATTGAATGAATAAAACACCAGTATTAGTTATTCACGTGATTTATGTAATGTTTTAACTTTTTCTCAAAATCATTAAATAATCGTTTTTTGTGTTTCCTGTTGTCTATTTCCACAGTTAATATTTTAATACTGGCATAACCTGGGAATATGTGATAAAATTGATCAGTAAAGAAGATTCTTAGAGGTTATGTATGGTCTTCATATGTTACGCTTAGTTATTTACTATTTGCCGTTACTTATAAAACATTGATTACGCACAATGTTTTCAACAATTATTCATTCTTACTATTTAATTTGCATGACTTGTAGTAATAAAAGCAACTTGTTCTCTTGTAATATGACTGCAACTCATGGATGCAAATTAGCTTTATTTATCACCCAGTCTCCATACAATTCTAATAATAGTTTTAACAATGAAACACTTTGTTGATTTAAATCTCTGGATACGACATATAGTTTTTCATAAAAAATACAAAACCATTTCATTTCAACTAACTGCATATTCTTGTAAAGATTTATGTTTCAAATGCATATTGTATGTATGATGCTATTGAATTGATATTAAATAAATATAATCTTAAAAACGATATTAAAACTAAAATGGTTGTAAACGAAATAAATTTACTTACGTAATTATTCATATGATGTATTTAAACGCCTTGATTGTGATGAAAATAAGGCTAAAAGAAGGCTAAACTAACATTTCAAATGAGATTCTTTAATTGTAATAAATATACCAATTGTACGGTATTTACTCCACAATAAAAAACAAGCTTTTTTAAACTACTTCATCGTAAACTAGCAATGTTACATATTTTACTCAGACATAGACACAAAACAATGGATTTGCAACGTAATAAATTGTATAATTACCAAATGGACGATAATTCGTATTAAAATAAAATTCCAGTACGGTAACTTCGCAAATCGGCTCAACTATATTAATTACAAACTAACCAAATAAAATCCAAATGAATATAATTTCACCCCTTTATTATTGATTGATTAACTGAATCTACTTTATCTACTCTTCACAGTTCGCATCCTCGTGTATACTGTAACGTAACTAGCATGAATCTTTATTAAAAATGACGATTATCCCAGTAGTAAGTTTGTAAAAGTACATCATACCGATTGTAATTAAACTCTATTTTTGTCCGATTTTAATGAAATATAACTCTCATAAAATGCAATAATTTTAATCGTTACTGATTCTATCTTTGGTCTAATAGCATTATATTATATAATTATTGTTTAAAAGTAAATATTTTTTCAAATACCGGGGAATGGGGGTTTGATTCCCACATCTCACGGGTTTTATGCCCATCGTGTTGAGGAATTATCTGACAAACAATTCTCGTGAAAAATGATCCATTAATACATGTCTTCAGATCGCGGAAATCTATATAATCTACTTCCGGGGTGGATATTTTCACACTGTGCTGATCCATATGTTCCAGTTTTGGAGCGAACATGGTATAGAGATAGACTTTTTAAAATATAATATTTTATACATAAACGGCTCAAAATTCAACGTGAGACTCTTTTCTAACGGACGGAACTTTTTTTATGAGTGTTTAATATATTTTATAAAATAGAAGAAAATCCATATGGCGCAAATGTTAGACCGAATACTTAAGGTGGACAATGTTAATGATCAACATTTAACGAAGTAAAATCATTTTTATTTATATCCGTTGATTAGTTTGTCATTAAAATAAATGAAACGATCTGCTACCAACTAATGCTTGTCACTTTCCAAGTTATTTTTGGAGAAATAAATTCTTGTGGGCCAACTCATCGACGTAATAATATATTTACGCGAGTCAACGCACGTGTATTTAAATGTGCGTCTATTCGTAGTAAAGAACGTATCTTTCATAATAATTGGACGTTCAATTATATTCTTGCTCTTGGCCGGCGTTTGTCAGACTAATATTATACTTGTATTAGGTAATCCGCCCTATTAAGTAAAAACACAGTATTAGATTCAAGAAAACAATCAAATCTTGTTTGCACTTAAGAAGTATACTGTTTTTTTATATGATCAACTGTCTAAATTTACTAAAATGCTGTGCAATTTTCTAAGACAAATAACTTCATCTGATTTTCACTAATCTTTCAGTCATGATGTGATACTCACGGTCACCGTCATCTACTTCTAATCACTATATAAAATTTTCTTCAGCTACTTCTTCTGTATTATTTTAGAGACACCAGGAATTTCTAATTCTTGTAAATCTATGCCTGCATCTTGGCCATCAAACAATTTCTTCCAACCATTTTCCGATCCTTGCACTTTCATTTCTTTAATGACATTTTTCCCCTTATATCCGAAGTCCTTTATATCGAGATTTTACTACACTGTATATGCATTTACTTAGTAAAACAGTAATCGTGTAGTACAAGCAGTCAAAAATTTTACAATAAATATTTTTAAGCGTTATAGAGATTTATATACTTCATTTCTAGAGTGGATATCTACATCATACTCCATTGAGGAGGCGTATATATAAAGAAATAGTAATCTCAATTTTTTTATCGTATACTAATTTGGATAAAATTAATTTAACACATTTAGTGTCATATTATTGTTTATTAATATGCAATACAACATTGAATCTGGCCTAAAATATTTGTTTCAAATCAATAAACGGATTAGATTTTAACTAAATGTGTTTTATGTTATTTAAATTAGAAAAGATCTCTTATAATAAAATGCATCTTTACTACACACACGTTATTATATTTCAGAAGTTTTAAAAAAAACTCTTTCTATATTAAGTAATATTAAATCAAATTCCTTCTTCACTAATTTTGAATGGCTAAATAAAAAAAATGATGTCCACGATATTTTTTAGCCTGTATTTTCTACAATTTCATATTATTTTTTTTTGTTAATATTTAATATTTAAAATAATATAACATATTTACCTTCACTTTAATTACGTAAAATCGGTTTAATGTGCCATAATACTTCACTTTGATAATATTTATATATATCCATTTGTCTGTTGCACAGTTTGTGAAACACTACTCAACGAATTTATAAATAACATGTAATAAGTGCACACTATAAATGGCTTATGGTTTTTGTGAATATATCTATTGATTTTTGGAGACTTTTTTAAATTTTGTAATAAAAATTCCCTTTATCGTTCAATTAAATTTAACTATAGATTTATTTCCTGCAGGTTTTTGTTACATAAATTAAGATAATTGGGTTGATAACATATTTAAATACTGATTAAATCATATTGTAAATTATGTAGCATAATGCCAAATTTTCAACCAAAATAGAATTAATAAAGTGTTTCTTTATTATTCTTATGATTTTTTCCTCTATTGATTTTTTTATTATTAAAACCTCTGCTATAAGAAAATGCATTTAAAATACGGTATTGGAGTATTGAAACTATACCGTTTTCGTTAAACTTAAAAAGATTATTTTAAAAAGTACTTCAGACAAGAATCAAGTTGAATATAACTCTCAAATCAAAGGATGCCTGATTTCTAATATATGTAATTTACATATTAAATTAGCTTATGTGTAATACTCGTATTTTTGGATATTAAAAATCAATTTTAAATATACAAATTTCTAACATATTTTTTTTCTGATTTGTTTTACTTTAATACTTTATACCATCAACTTGTGGTGAAAATTCTTTAATGTAAAAAGTCAATCATCTGAATTAAAATACACTTGGTAGAACTCCATTTCATAACTGTTGAATCAAACTTTGAACTCTATGAGTTAGTAAATTCGACTGAAAGTAATTTAACTGTAATCTACAACATGAATTGAAATATGAACTTATTTCACTACGCCAAACTTCAAAGGTGAAGATTTTGAACGAATATTTTTGTACAGAAGAACCATATAGAATATAAATGAGTTGAAAAAATCATTTTCAAAAATATTGAAAACAAAAATAAACACTTAAAAATATGATATATGGTTCTTTCATACAATAATACTCGTTCAAAATATCCTCCTATCAATTTTGACATAGTGGAATAAGTTCACACACAGAACTACGCCCTTCATATGGATTTATAGTTGAATTTTAAAATGGATCAGCTTCCAAAATTGCATTGATCAAAATTGATTTAATATTTTCAGTTAGATAAATATCTTCAGCTGACGAATATTTAACTATTCACCAAATGGCTATTTTTATAACAACGATTATTAATTTTTGGGTTAGTGTTATAAAAAATAACCGTTGTTGCCCTATTTTTTCTGTATATTAATTAATGCGAGTTTTTTTTAAATATTTAAGCCGTGATTTTACGCCATTGATAAAAAAAACTTATACTACACAATTTATTACTTTCTTACCATAAATATCAGAAAAAATCTGACTCTATTTTTAAATCATGAACTTTCAAGTGAACGTAGTAAAATATTGATTAAATTATACTCGTATCAACCAGGATATTTAATAATATCCATTCATGATGTAAACACACACATAATGGCTAATTTATTATTATGCTTATCAGCAGGAAGGTGAAAAAACCGCAAAGAGCCTGTTCACGAACGTGGCAAATAGTGTAATCTTTCGTCGATAATATGGCCGACGAAACAATAAAAATCTCTATAGTATTTAAACTAACTGCCATACAAACGGTGACGTGAAACACATGGCCTAAATTTGCTTCAAAGGTACGCAGTCAGAATGACGCTGTGCAAAGTCAATGTCTTCAGTGCTCGTAGACTGTTTCTGCGAATAATTATTATTTACGAAACTATTCGCCGGAAACATTAACTAACAAAGATAAATCTATATGTAGATATTGTAATAATACAATTTAATCGCTTAATAAAAGCGCGTATTAGTACTGAAAATTTAATTTTACCTTCTCATTTCCGATATCGGTTCTAATACAATTCCTCCTGGATCCCCGCATTAAAATTTACAAAAGTCCGTAAAAACAAGCTAACCTGACGTAATTCAATCCGATTCTTCAGATTACGAGTGGAATTTCACTGTTATGTCAAGAATATCTCACTAGGGATATTGATGTTTTATTTTATCAATTCCCAATACTACTTATATAATAATAATATAAATTATCATAATAAAGTATAGACAAGCATAATATGCCATTTTACTCATATTGGAAACAGAATCACCACGATTATATTCAGCTATTCTATAATAAGAGATTTTGACTTTTTTCTAAAAATTCCTTACGATTTTTACAAGCTATTATTTTCCAGCATTGATTAAATTTGCACTCAATTACAATACCATACTTACACATCCCCGAAATAGCAAAACCAGGACCTTTACCTATTAAATACAAAATTTACCATTACTGTCCTTCCATACTTAAAATTTTTCCGTCAACTATGTAAACCTAACCTATCCTAACCACCGATAGAAAGTATCAACGTCCTTGCAAATGCGTTAAGTTACCTTCGCCATATTGTATCCAATGACACCACGTCTCTTAATATAAAATCCATCTCATTTTACACATCAAGTTTACCAACTTTCAAATTATTTTCGTTTGATATTCATTTTACCTTCTGTTTTATTGGATTAGAGGATCCTCATCTATAAGTGGAGTCGGACCTTATTCGTATGTGGAACAATGGATAGATTACCAAACAGTTCATAAGGTTCATAGTTTAAATAAAATATTGCTTTAAGTATATATCATTCTGAGAGAAGAAAAATATTTCCGATTCTCAAAACCGTTTAAAGCAACTTGTGTATTCTCTGTACGTTATTAATTTATCACAAATAATTGTCTAAGAAATACATTACATCAAAAAAGGATTTTAAAACAACTTAACTTCTTGCATTAATCTAGTCAACCTAAAGTGTTCACAGCTGATAGTTATCTTATATTCCAATTATATATGTTTTTTATTCGACTTCAATAAAAATACTTTTTGATCATCGTGTATTTATTATTAACCGTAAGATTAATAGTTTCAGTGTAATATGACTTATTCCGGAAAATACAGGAAATTATCTCGAAAAGGTTATAAAAATTAAGTGGCAAGTATTTTCTAGGTAAATAGTAGAATTTACTATGCAATCAGGCGAGTGATGACATTTTCTCATAATAACGTAAAATTTCATAATTAAAGAAACTTTTTATCAAAATATCTTCACTTACGCCCATAAAAGCTTATCATTGATAAGAATACTACGTAATTTTGCCATCGTAATTTACAATTTTGTATTTTATGTGTCAACTGTTAACATTTGAAAACTACTATACTTCCATATACATATCTATAAAACATCTGTTATCAAATTTAAACTTACTTTATATAAATATTTCGATGGAAGTTATCATATTACTTGATATTGTGTTGATTTTATTTTCAATCTATATATAACATTTAAATTTATTACTTGGCGAATTGTAAATCTTTGATATAAAAGTATTTTTATTTGTATTGAATGTTCTTATTATGAATAAATATATTATCGATATTTAAAAAGCGATTTTTAATATACAAACTATGAAATATTAAAAAATATATATTTGATTATAAAACCAAAATCTAGTATACGTTTCATTCTACAATATAATTTAATTTCAATGAAAACAATATCAAATAGTAAAAATGGCATTTATCTCACTATACGAATATTTTAGCGTACTATGTTAGTTACATAGTTGAACTATGGCATAATAAACTCTACAAAAGACTTACTCATGTGGAGTGCAAAATCTGACACTAGCATTTTCTTAATAGATAAGATTATTTGTCTTTTTTAACTATTGTGAGCATAATACCACTATCTTTCTGATAAGAAAGGTTTCATTATTAGTTCCTCGTACGCATTTTAATACACGTGTGTCAACTGAACTTAGAACGAGAGTTCACTAAATATTGCAACAAAAAATGACAGGAAGTTAGAAATTGATATTAAATGATTTTTTTATTTTTATCTAAAGTTTAAATGATTCGGTATATATGTTATGTATTTTTGATAAAAGATATCTATTTGTAATCCAAAACTATGAAGTGATTGCTATAAAGCGTAGTAATAGTAAAACAATGGAAGAATTTTCATATTTTTTTTGGAAAATAGTTTCGGAATATTTGAAAAAATATATTATTTTAAGAAGCTTTTACTGTCTTAAAAACTGAAGTATTATTTATTTTTATTTAAAAGATAGTGATTATAAAACAAAAAGTCCGCGTTTTTAATAAAATTGTGAAATATACTTATTTACAAATGTTATAATAGGTTTTTATAAATAACTGTATTTATATTCGATGTCGATATATCATTCGATCAATTATTGTGTTTACGTAACGATGTTTTTTGGTTTTAACACAGACGCCTAGACTGTGTTAAAACAAAAATAACTTATGAAATCAAAAAATGCTTATGAATGCATTGTTTTTATTATTGTATAATTTTGTATTATCTCGTATATTCCCTGTAATTTTTCATTCTCTGAAGCAAGTGAAGCGATCATATTTAACAGTGGAAAATCAAATTTAACTTAATGTCATCGAAATCAAATTTGTTTAAAAACACTTTTATATGTATATCAATGTATTTCTGTATTAATCACGACATTTGTTACACATTACATGTTGGAGTCATCACATTATAACTAGTCGAAAAACGGTTGACAAATGATACAATGAAAAATATCAACTGGTGAAAATACAAATAAAACTCAAAAGGATAACAGCTTCTTTATATAATGTAGTGATAAAAGCAGAAGTTTTCTGATATTAATACGTATCTATAACTAATTGCAACAATAAAAAAATGTTCATTGTACATTTTCGAGCGGTGAGCAGACATTGTTGAATTTTGTCGGCAACATGAACTTGAACTGGAAAAAAAAATACGAGAAAATTTTCGCCACCAAACACGAAAGTAAATAATTCACATATTTTTAGGCATACAAGTAAAACATTATGTGATAATATTTTTATTCAATCAAAATAATCGATAACTGACTCGTTCGTACATAGGCACAGACATCCGTTTGATTCGTTCAATTAATAACAAATTGTGGTATGTAATATGAAACACTGAATAGGAAAATTTTAAATTTCTTTTTTTTTTATTATTTTCACGGAGTTTTCTACAGTTTATAGCGAGAGATGACGGTGTACGCGGATTTTTTACACATCGGGAGGACATTTCACAGCGGCGTCGGTACGTATATAACTAATATACAATACTGCAACTAATATACGACATTTTCATATAATTTTCATTTATACTACAGTCAAATTAAAGCGTTTATAATTAATCATGTTTAAATCAATATTTAATTACAAAATACATTTTTTATTTTTGGATGTAATTTGAATGAATTCGTGTTAATTTAGGACAGTTTTCGGTGGTGTTATTTTTTAATGTTGGAAATTTTCACATTTTAGTTTTTTTTTAATGAGGTGTATTTTGTAAGGAACAGGCGTCATTTTATTGAAATCGTAATTTCGTTAGTCGATTTAAGAATTTGTTAAATCTTTTCTGTGCGGGGTGTAAAGAGTGTTTTCAGTTTGGAGTGAGGAGTGACGGTTGAATTGTGAGGGGCAGTGATGATTTGAGAAAGGCGATGCGCTCGTTGGGCGACTACGAGAAAAGAGAGTTGTAAGCGTTACCTTCGCAGTTGTAGCCCTGGCCGATAAGCCCCCAGAGCAAGTCCGAACAGTGGTGGCAGTAGGTGGGCTTGTGGAAGGTCTTCTTGGCGAAGGAGTGTCCGCGAGTGGAGAGCTCGTCCGCCGAAGGCGCGACCGCCATCTTCCCCGGCCTCGCGGTCTCTTAACACTTGACAACTCACTCACGCGCGCGTCGCACTCATTATTCAGAGGTTTACGTGATGTCGGATCCGATCGCGAACATCGTAGTGGTGGAGGCTCTGGCGGGAGAGGCCGGCCGCGCGCCTACGGATCATTCTCAAACGCCGAGACGGGTTTCTCACGGCTGTCGACCATGTCGTCGGCGGGTTCTGCGTTCTGGCTGACGGAGTGATGTGCGCGCGCCTTTCGCGACCGACGCCAGCGCCGTCGGACTTTTCCGGAGTGACGCCGCGGCTGCGTCCCAGAGAAGCGTCGCGCGCACCCACCGCGCCTACTGACGTCGAAACGCAACACCGCCGTCGGTTTCCCAATGTTGCCACTACAAATAAACGCACCAATCTCGAGCACACAAACCAACGCTGACAACACACTTGTACCAAAATAGAACGTATTCTCCGACGAACTAAAATTTCTTCATAATATTCTAAGTCTTCATATCGCATATTCATATCTTCAATTATTGCAAAGAATTTATTAAAAGTTGCATAGAATTTATAAGTGTACATTATGACACTATAGATAATAAATTCTAAGGTGCCTTAAAATCTACCAACAAATAAATATTCGATAGTTATCGACAAAATCGACTTCGTCGTCGAAAAAAGTACCGGATACATTTTAACGGAACGTATTATACTGTCCATCTAAAGATCTAGACCATAGATTTCCAAATTGGATAATATCGCCCTCTTGTGGGCACTGAAATCTTCTGGGGGATTAGTGGGCTTAAAATCAATTGAATGACGTTTAGGAGATCTAGCGGGCGGTGTTTTTATAGGAGAAATTAATAATAGTACATGACGCGAGCTAAAGAAAAAAACGAAAAACTTACAAATTCTAAATTATTTAAAACTGGCAAACTTTCATATGTGAGATCACTGCTAGCGACACGGGTTTCGCCTTTCGGCATCTTCAGGCTACATTATATGTGGGCAGT
>JAGVSQ010003479.1:0-19091 GCA_022683975.1 Rhyacophila evoluta
GAAAAATAATCTGTCAAGACGTCTTCACATTGCGGAGATCCATATACTCCACTTATAGAGTGGATTTCTTCACACTGTGTGGATCCGTATGCTCCACTTTGGAAGCGAACATGGTATACAAAAAAAAAAGTGAGTTACTTTCATATCTTCTATTGTCTTCTTTATGAGTGTGAATTAAATGTGAGTCTGTTATACCTTACATTTCACAAAGAAAAATTACTGAAGATGATAGCTTATATTATCAAATATAGCCATATACACAGGCAGTAAATATTTCTGTGTTGCATAATATTAATTCTTTTATATTTTCCCATGCTCATAACAGACTTATTAGACGTTAACATAGATATAATAATTATAATAATGACATATGATCATTAATTTTTCACTTTAAGCACTGTGCCTTGTGTATAGTAGATACATGATTTAAACATGGCTGTCAGACTGGCTCAGACATTTGAGTGTGATAACGATTTCTCAAGTTTACAAATTAAATTTTAAATTCATAGTCATTCAATATGTTTTTACTGCCCGATTGAAATAAGCTTTCCACTATTCATTTTATAATCGGATGCGTTTTAAATAAGGAAAAGAGTTAAAAACAACTATTAAATGCTAACAATTTAAAAATCTGTTTTTGATATAAAATATATGACTGCTTTATATGATTTCATAAAATAGATTCAGTCCACCATAATGTTTACGCTTTATACATAGGTTATCGTGTAGTGTAATGTCCGTCTAAGTAGAGGATTTCTTATACATTGTTTATACAAATAACTGCATTGTCTTTTAAAACGAGAAAAAATGCAAACAAACAACATCGTACGGAAACTAAATAACACAACAGTCTTCCTGTCGGATGTTTGTCCGCAAAAGCACTAACGTTTTAATAACAGAAGTCGTTCGATAGAATGTGATAATTCCTAATGAAGGTGCGATTCGGCATCATTCGTTGTATATTCTATTTTGTGTTGGGTATCGTCGCCGCATCAGCTGGCAGAATCGGCGTCCCTTATAATTCTTTCCTTATCGTGTGTTCCCCCATCCTCCGCTGCATATTCCTCGCTTTCTCGATGAACAAGGACGTGCACTAATGTAGCTTCAGAAGCTTGTACTGGTAATGGAGCCAAAGGCGGAGCCTCTGGAGATGCCTCCGTTACCAAGATGCTGACTTCGCTACCACCGACACCAAGACTACCGAGTAAAACATTTGCAACTTTCAAACCCGTCTGCGAACCACCGCGTTCTATGTTATGTTTCCTTCGAATAATGCTACCGCCGCGTCTCGCTTTTGGATCTTCAGCTGCATGAAGACCGTGCATCGTTCCGGTCTGCTTCAATGACCCTCTATGTTTCAAAGGCGATGTTATATCATCGTCATGTTGGGTCTCTACGGCGTCTTGGTGCTTAAGAAAAAAATTGTATATGCTGCGTCTTCTGGTAGGCGGTTGAGCTGGACCCAAAGCGGGTGTCGACCCGTCGGGGGATGGTTCACTGACGGTTATGCTGGGGTCTTGATGGGCAGCTCCGGAAAGCAGAAGTAACGGCAGGTTTAGCCATGCACCTCCGAGATCACTGAGGTCTGAGCCGTCTGAAGCACGAGAAGATTTACGAGATGAGCAGCGACTACCTCTGTGAACATGAAGGAATGCCGAGAGCCTTCCTTGCCAGCCTCCAGGAGACGATGTTTGTGTCTGTTCGTCTTCTACTTCTAGAGGTTCTCGTTCGCGTTCACGTTTTGCTCTATAGATGAAAATTAAATTAAATTGTAAATTGGCGAAAACCTTAAAAACTTTTGTGTCTAGATGCATCTCTAAAGAAGTTAACTTTTGCAAAACACTTGGAATCATCTGCATGATGTGCGTGATATTGAAGCCATTACGATCATTTATAGTTTAAAAGAGATTGGCTGCTGGCATAATTTTTAAATTAAATTTTATAAGATTATTATCTATGAACATGAAGCTCACATAGTTCTTAAAGACAAATCTCTAAAGATTCCTCTCTGATAATTTTCATATGAATCAACATCGTTGTGCTGTCACTCAAACAATTATTGTACTATACTCACTTGAGAATCTCTCTGAAAGTATGCTGTATGAGCCTGGCAGCTTTATCCTGTCTCTTCCACATCCTCGTTGAAGACACAATTTCCAGCTCCTTCCTGGTGGGGAACTGCTTTTTGAACTTAACATCCATCTGATCCCGCAGCTGACGGAAGTTATCTGTCTCTTCCACGTGACCCAGCACATGCTTTACAAGAGAATGCAGGATATCCAGACAATGGATCTTGTTTCCTTTTGCAATCGGCAGATTAAAGCTGACGAGGGCCACAGTGTTAGGTTTAGAGATGCCCAATGGAGGATCGAGAGAAGCAATGAAGTCGGACAGTTGGGTGAACCGGATGAACTGTGTCGCATGTGGGTCGTACCTGCAAAAATAGAATTGAATAACTCCATGATACTGGTCAGATCTCTTTAAAATGAATACCGAAGTAAAGAAATTTCCAGTATAACGTATATCTTTTGATGTCATGCAATATGAATAAAATAAAATCTCTATTTAATGAAGTAGTAATTTCAGTATATGTAGTATAGATTTTTTTGTAATTGAAAGTTTTAAGTATGCATACTAACTTTGACCATCTTATGTAGAACATCTCCAAATCATCCTCCACAATACCAATCTCTTCTTCCTGATGTGCCTGGTTGAAATTCTCAAGGATGATAGCAATGTACATGTTTATGACTATCATGTAGCTGATGATAATAAAGCTGGTAAAGTAAGTGATGGCAAGGAGAGGGGAGCCGCAGTCTCCATTAGATTGGGTGTTCACATTGAGAGTGCAATGCGGAGGTTGGATCATCAATGATTCCAGGACATCATTCCAGCCGGCTGATGTCATTAATCTGTTCAAATATTAAAGATTGATTAAAATGAAGAATTAAAACGATGTATAATTATGTAGGCTTAACAAGTATTGTGGCTAGTTGCTTGTCACCTGATTGTCAAGATTAGTCTAGTTATATTATTTCCTTAAATCCTGAGTTCTCTGAATGTGTGACGCATGGATCTCCGGAATGTGATAAAATATTTTGACAGATTATTTTTTGAGAAATCTTTATCAGCTAATTTATAACGCACCATGTTTAGCCTTATAAATTATTTTGAATTTTCTTGCAGCTTATTTGAAAATTTGAATCTGCAAACTCTAGTGTTGGAGGATTTTGTATGATTGTTATCAAACAAAATTATTAAATATATTTCTTCACTGCCGATTCATTTTTATTTAGTGAAAAATATAATAATAATAACAGCAATATGATTTTTAATAAATAACGACAGGTTGACACAATATTGTCATTCAAATTTTGAGGTGTCTTATCATTTACGCAACTTTATAATAGTGTGAATTTGAATATTACCTAAATAGCAGTTGCATGCTTCTCCCAAATGTTTCAAAGTTGACAAGGTCATCTAATGCCCCCTGTTGGCGGACGTGTCCAAAAACGGACATCCCAATGATGGCATAGATGAATGTGATGAGGGCAAGAAGTGCTCCGATGTTGAAAAGCGCAGGAAGAGAAACAACCAATGCAAACAGCAATTTTCTTATACCTTTAGCAGCCTGGAAAAAATCAAATTATTTAAAGATTGTGGACCCGCTTATAAGGATCTTAATAAGAATATAAAAACATCAGATGTAATATTTTGAATTACTGAAAACAAGTTTTTCATGATGTAATATAAAACAAAATAAGTTGAGTTATTATTTTATAGAAGATAAAGCTTGGAAAAAAGAAGTTATTGAATGAAAATTATCATTGATAAGTTTACCTTTATCAATCTGAGAATTCTTCCTATCCTAAATACTCTGACGACACGTAGGAGTGTAGGAGAGACCGGAAGATCGATCATAATGTCTTCCATTAATATTCCAAGAATACTTGCTAGCACCAGAAGGAAATCAAACATGTTCCACGGGACAGTGAAGTAGTGGTGTCTTAACCCGATCATCTTTACAATGGCCTCTGTAAAATTTATGAAAAGAATTAATTATTTATTCTCTACTCCTTATTTAATATTTCATTTTTAGTTTCTCTGATAGAGTTTTTAAAATGAAAAAATACTTTATCCCCCATTTTCTTTTTGCTTAAATCCAGTAAATATTTCACAGGCTCTGGATGTCTCAAGTGATGAAAGCGATATCGTATCAAATGTGTGTAAATGGGTTTGTCGATTGTCTGAATAATGAATTTTATTTTTTGATAATCATTGATTTTTATACAAGGAAATCTTCAATTATTATTTTTTATTTTAGTATACTTTTTTTACACGGTATTCCATGGAACGAAGAAGTGAGTCCAGTGTATTGACAATATTAAGACTTATTTTAATAGACAATTATTATGCAGCATCAAAATTTGAACCAGTGACCTCTGGTGCTAAGGTACGCACTTCAATCAACAAAATTTGCTGGTGTCTTCAGAAAATGGAAGGTTTGTATTGATAAATCTATAAAAAGGTATATTTTAACTATCTCACCTAATCCAAAAACTGTTGTAAAAAATGCATTACTGACTTCCAGTATAAAAAATATAGCATGCGGTTGATCATAATGTTCTATTCCCATTGTAAGCATGTTTAGAAAAATTAAAACAAAGATGGCGATCTCGAAGCGGCGTGAGTTTGATAGGTCGTAAAACATTGCCAGGAATTGATTGATCGGCCTCTTTATGACTTTCTGAGGCTTTTTTCTGCCTAACTTTTTCATTGCTGTATAATAATGCTTTTGACTTTCTGTCAGAAACATTTCTAATACACCGCCTTCATACTGAAATAAAATAATTATCACTATTTTAATTTTGACATAAATAAATTGTATAAACTTAGACCCGTATAGTATACATATAGAGCATGATGACCACTGTTAAAAGAGTAAATATTAGGTTAGATTAATTATCCTACTCTAGTTTAATTATCTAGCCTAATCTGATATAACCAGGCGTTGCAAGTGTAAGTATAGTATAAGTAAGAACTAGCAATTATAGCTAGGATAAATTTAAACTAGTTATCATGGGTGAAAAGCAAAACTATTTTTTTTAGTATTTACATTATAGATTCTAATTCCTCCTTACCCTTTTCTTAAGCATATTAAAATTGTCTATGATAACTCCAATAAACAGATTAAGAGTGAAGAATGATCCGCACACTATGAAAATAACAAAATAAATATAAGCGTAGAGATTGGCCTCTCTCTGTGGCTGCAGATCAACTCCTCGGGCGTCGACAGCATCAGCCATAACCTCCATCCATCCTTCAAAGGTAGCCACTTGAAACAGGGCCAGATATGCTATGCCAACGTGGTCAAATGATATCTTCGAATTGACCCAGGAGAAATTGCGATAAATACATTCCCATTTATCATTCACCAGCTAAAAAATAAATAAAAATATTAGAAAACCTTCATAAATTGTTTCACAGATGGCAGGCTCCATAAATTAATATTTAAATGAAAAATTATTATCATGGATGTAAATATTTTAGTGTAATGGTCCAGGATGGGTCTTATCTTTCAGCAACAATTAAATCTACCTGCCGTTCATCGACTTGGTCACTGAGGCAATTTCTATTGATTTAACTGGATAGAAACATTTCCGTATAAAATAGCAGTGATGAATTTTTTGGCATACTTAATGAATTAACAAGCAAAGAATGTGGAAGTTTTTGTAAAGTAGCATCAGTTGGACCATAGCAAAATGTTGTAAAGCTATCTAATAAAAAGAAAAATAATTAACAGCACTGTATGTATACCGTTATTGGCAGTAATTCCCCATCCTCATCGAGGCACTTGAAGAACTTTCCACCAAAGAACTGGACTCCCATGATGGAAAATATTAACCAGAAGACCAGACACACGAGTAGTACATTGAAGATACTGGGGATAGCGTACATGAGAGCGTTTACTACAATTCGCATCCCCTGCCACCGAGAGATGGCCCTCAACGGACGAAGAGCACGCAATGTTCGTAATGATCTTAAAACTTTTAAGTTTTCATTTTCCTCTATTAGTAAACTAAAAACTGATACCTGAAACATGAAAGATCATAAAATTTATATGTATATGTAATTTTCAATTTGTTCTGTAGTAATAATAGTGTAAGTCGTTTTCATTGCGACCTTCCCATTTTTAGTATAGCATATACAATTATTGCATAAAAGCAATTCTCCAAAAGATGGTGTAGTTATTTTTTGGTAGTACCTGAATTAAGACATTATTTAAATTAGGCACACTCTGTTATAAAATAATTAATTTTTGCACTTGCAACATTACCTTACTGAATTATTAAAATATACTCACAAATACAATGATAAAATCCAAAATAGTCCAAAAGCTACTGAAATATCTCGTGAAACCGAGGGCTATCCATTTGAGAAACATCTCGATGGTGAATATTAGACAAAACCCCAAGTTGGTCCAGTAAAGAATTCTTTTAAGAGGCTTGTTGCTTTCTAAATGGATGTCTTCAAAGCAAAGCGTGATACTGGAAGCGAAGATGAGGACCAGGATAAACCATTCAAAGGCAGGTGTGTCAACGTATTGTAACACAACTGTCCGATAGTTTGTCCATTTTTGACCCATCGAGGTTTTGATAAGAGTATCCCAACATGGACATCTGAAATAATAAAAAAATATTGTTAACATTTTGGCTTAAGAACTACAGTTATGGTTCTACTTTGTGGTGGTTTTGCAACTGAGCTCTGTAAGAATAGTTGGTTGTATACATAGTATGTCCCATTTGCTTATTTTGAATTTTGAAATTTTTGAATTTATGTGCGAGAGGTACGTATCATGTGCGGAACATTGCTTGTAAGCGTGACACTTGGTTTTAAACATGCTTAATATTAACGTGATTTTTTAATAATTTTCACACAGGACTGGAAATTTTGTCCGTTATATCCGAAGTACTTTATATCGAGATTCTATTGTACTAATCTTATCCTCTTATTCATTTTTAAAATCCTAACAAGAGTGGCAACCAATTTCACTTACTTCTGATAACAATGCTGAGGAAAACAATCTTGTGGTGCTTTAGCTGTCAAGTTCCTGGCAAATCCGGGAAACTTCGGAAACCTATCTATGAATTGTCCTTTAGAATTTCTTCTACCGCCGACTGTCAATTCATCCACATATGATACGAGCGCGTGCCACGGTCTTTTATTGGTATTTTCTTTAGCGGTCTCTTCAACTACCACGCTGATGGCCTCTTTCATTCGTTTTATAATCTTCGGCTTTTCCGGGACAACTTCTTCATGCTCGCTAAGTGGTGGTATAGGGCATTCTTCAGTTTCCGTATCCTTTGATGAGCCCTTTTCTAATACTGCCATTTCTATACTCTCTGTTGCTGTTTCATCTTTAAAAATAACTTTATTATAATAAAAGTTTTTCAATTTATATTTTGGATAAATAGTGTGCTTCTAGTCTTATATAAAAAAATCTTTTATTATTTCCTGATAAGAGCAGTAAAAAAATGTTATGTTGAAATACTACAATTGCCTCAAAGAAATCGTTTTTAGATCTGCATACAATTCCATTTTTATAGAGATAACTACGAATATCATATGTTACATACGCCTTATAAAAAATACTTAAATCACCATTAGGTACCGCTCTATAGGAAGAAGGTATGAAGCTCCACAGTGTGAAGATTTCTCAACACTTTCAACGCATTGGGCTTCTATTCTGCATTATTCAGTATTAAAAGAACTACTGGATTTGAACCTGTGACTTTTTGATTAAAACAATTCAAAATCGTGAGAGTTAATTAATTGAATCATCGTAGGCGACAGTACACGAATGGTAAATATATTGTTTATGGTATTTGTTGATAAAAAATAGGCTATCTGCAAACTAAGTGGCAATCGATTGCACATGATATAGTTACCTTTACTATCCTTCAGTTGCGTACCTAAGCCTGATGAATATTGCATTTGAAGCAGATGTTTATTCTCTATTTCCTTCTTTTCTTTTTCTGGAGACTCCAGTGTGTCTAATGCTTCCTTTGAATCTTCCCTGATAGTCGTAGAATATCTCTTACATTCTCCACCAATCTCTTTGACATCCTTCAAGGTTTCTTGACTACCATGGTTATATGCTACACCCGTATGAAATAGTCCGCTCTGTGGGTAGCAAAAATCCGATCCTGACACAGGCCTGTAAAATTGACATTTATTTTAGATACAATTATTATTAAAATTGAAAAAATGTATAAACACAACACAAATTTACATAGGCAAGAGGTGAGATATGATTCACTTTCATAAAATTAATTGAATTATAGCTCACTTCAGGTTAAAATTATAATATCTTTAACTAACATTGCTACAATTTGCACCAAGATTAATACTTCTATTGGAGAGCACAATTCTGGTTTTTTTTATCCTGAAAGCTTGAAATGTATCTTAATGATGCAATTCTGGATGTACTATTATTTTACATTCTGACCGATTATATCTTTATGAATCTGATGTTGGTTAAAAATGACTATTCCCAGCTTGCAAGTGACACACAAATATATTATGTGATATTCTAATTAGCTGTTAGTTATATTTTTCATACATGTGTTTGACTATTTTGCTCTACTAAGTAAAAACACAGTATCTACATAAGGGATCACATGCAATATACTGTGTTTTTATAATACTTAGTAGGGCAGTATTTTAATTATTAAAGAATCGCATTCATTCTCTTTCTTAATTCTCAAGTCAGTAATTGGTAACCATAAAATCGATGTGGATTCTAGAACTTGCCTAATCTGAGAAATTTTAACATTCAATGACAGAATATAATTAATACTTGGGCAATCAAGCCAGATTTATTTATTAATCACTTTATTATGCAATAATATTATATATACAATCAGTTTTAATATTTAAGTATTGGTAAAGGCAGAACTGAATACTTTTTGTAAAAATGAGGAAGAATTTATTTTTAACTGATTCAAAGTAATGAAAGAATTTCATAACACAAAACGTTTTATCACACTTTAGTAGTGAAATATAAAATTTTACAGTTTTTGGAAGTTTTGGCATCACATATATTATACTAATTTCAAACTTTCAGTATAAAAACAGAAAGAAAAATTTATAAGTTAGATAAGTAGGAAAATAGATTAGCAGGTAAAGATATGAATAGTAAAAAAAGTGGGTGTAAATCTAGATGTGACGTTTGTGAAGATATTTATTTAGGTGCTTGAATTTGAACAAATGTCATTAAACAATATTTTTTCTAATTTAATTTCAACATCGGGTTAAAAATTGTACTATTTTTATATTACATTTAAATTTTTTTAACAATTACACTTGGATATAATAAAAACATTATAATGATATTTTTGATGAATAACTCAAATTGATATCTTCTTATATTTACAAAGCAATGTGTTTATAAAATTATGTGATTATAATTTTAAGTTATAAATTTTGATAAGATATTGTGAATGATTACAAATCATTCATAGTCAAGTTGTATATATTTGAAAACGCATTTTTGTAGGTAATTATGATTTTAATTTGCACATGCTTCAGACAATGTGTCGATTCATACAATAAGACTCGGCATTGTGATAGACATGATGTGAATTTATGCACGCTGTGCCGTGTGTATGGAAAACTACACCGAGTATAGATATAAGTATAAATCAACATATCGTCTGGCGTATTGCCTTTACGAAGCTATCTTGGGAATTAAAGAAAATATTGTTGATTAGATATTTTATTCATGCAAGATTCATATATCAATATTGCCATACTAGCTGTTTCAATAGTATTGAAGCTTTTACTGATGATGCTTTATGGATTCCATGCAAATTTAGATCAAATGAATGCGTTTCACATATTCTATTTAGTTATTATAAGTAGTACTATTAATATTTCATAATATTTGTTACAATTTAAATAGACAATGTTCATAAAGGTTAAATTGTGGAAAATAGTAATATTCGTATATCTCAAATTGCTAAGTAATACAGAAATTATCGTTGACAACGGTATTGATTACAAAACATTTCGGATTACGATGAAGAAAAGTGGTCAACGTTACGAAAGAAAAGATATTTGTTTGATTGAATTTAGTATGTCTTAAATTGTGAAACTTTGTAGACATGTCTGATGAGTAATATGGCAATTTTACATTTTAATTTGGAATTATTAACAAGGCCAAAACATGCTAACTCAATATAAGGACATAGCAAACAAGTCTTTAAATATTGTGTTTTTGCCGTAAAAGCCACAAATAATAGCGCACTATAGATGTAAGTGCCTCTGGTAGGAGGCAAACTGGAAGAGGAAGGCCTGCAGCAGGTCTATAAAAGAAGAAGAAGAAGAGTATGATCATGTATATCAAGTATTAGAGGTTTTAGTTTGGAAATCCATGCAAGTGTTCATCAGCAAAATATAGTCTTGCCAACGGAAGCTTTGGTAAGACTCATCGTAAATAAACTATTTCACCGTGTTCTTAAGCCAAGTTGACAACAGATGGTCCTTCTGAATAAAATATGTACAAAGAAAACTATTCTAAAATGTTACAAAATTATAATTAACTCAAAATAACAACTCCTCAATTAATGACTAGATGACCATTACTATCGCTCAGCTGTTGGAGAGTAAGCCGTATCCATAAGTTATATACAACACCAGAGAAATCTTAATTTACAACTGCTTGAATGAAGAAATCTCTTTTATGAATGCATCAACCTGCCTTGTATCTATTACTAATTCCAATTATTTCACGACTGCTATGATAATTTATTGTAATATAATATTATGATCGCTGTTTCTATATTATCAAATATAATAACTACAATATTTTGCCAGCAGACTAATGTTTGCTTTTATGAAACAGTAAGGGAACAAATTTTGACAATTGTATCTGTCGTGTCTACCAATTGGTCAAATATTTTCATTGTCGCACTCTCAACTGTATAATGTTTTAGCGATGAGTCTTATCAAATCTGTCGTTGGTCAAAGCTATGATATTAATACCAGTACTCTGTATTAATATAATACCTATTGAGTGCTTCTTGATAGCTATGATTGTATATGTTATCATGAGGGAATCCTATGATGGTCTCTTGTATTGAGCCGGAATACCTCTGGTCGCTGATCGCCGAAAATCTTTTTTCCTTCTTGTACCTCTTTTGAATGATCACTTCGTTGACTATCTGCTCCAGCTTGGTGCTTTTATCTGCGCTGGGTTTTGAGAACGCCATCCGCTTCTTTCGCATAATTGATCGTATTCTTTCAAAGCTGCGTGCTAACTTGGAATCCTCGCCGATATCCTAAAATGTATTATCTTATTGAATTCAACTGAATAAATTAGTAAAATATGATATGCATGATAGATTTTTTTATTATTAAGATTTTTCTTGCATATCAGTGATAGCCAAATCTCCAAGCAGAAATCAATTTATATGAACAGTGGTATCTTGCATTATTAAGTGGAGCTAAAATTTGTTATCTTCAAATTACTTCTATAATTTTATGTGGGTCTGAAAAACATTTTTATCATGAAATCTGTTGAAAGTGGAACGTATATATCGATGAGAAAAATTGAATATATTTTTGTCAGCAAAATCCATATCAAGAATTAACTGTCATTGGATATAAATACTTTAATATTTCACAAAAGAAAATCATGAATCACTTAGAAGAAAATGAAAATTCCATTTATATATATATATTTATTGTATCCTCATAACTTGAAACTAAATCATATTATCAAGTTTTCATATAAAAAATACTTAAATTACAAGCATTTAATATACGTTGTACAAATTGATTTATTTAGATTTATATAATATGACAGCGCCACACACTAGCGACATCTATATTATTAAAATAAAACATAACATAAATTTGAAAACGCTTTATGACACCAATGTGTGGAAATCGCTATCCCTGCGTGATGGGGGAACAAAAAAAGTTAAAATTCATATTTAACACAGTAAGTATATCGACAGATCTCAGGTATCTCCAAGGATGAATTATGAATAGCGATTCTCATGATTACGTCACTTAATATATTTGAGCGGTGTATTATTTTGAATTTTCACATGTATAATAATTGTTGATACGTGTACTATGATAGTTGTAGTTACCCATTGTTTATATCCATAAGATGTAGTCTTCACCGATATTGTATAGTAACACCAATGGTACTATACACACTTATATCTGATGTTGAATCGGTGGCTACATCAGTGTTAGTAAAATGTGAATTTGTTTGTGTTTAATGAGTTTTTAGTGCAATAGTGTCACATCATGCAATAACTATTAATATTAGCATGATGTTACTGAAAAATTAATGTTTTCAATGGTTAATCTTGCTGGGAATCAAACCCAGGGTTTTTTACATGCTATGCTCCGACTACTATATCAGACTGCATCCTATATAGAGCTGCAAAAAAAATTGACTTTCCTTTTCAAACAAACAACATATAGAGAATTTTTAATTTCAAAAATTATAACAAAACAGGACTTGTACTGATTTAAGCCGTCGGAGTTTAGTCTGATGCTTTATGATGGAAGTAAGCTACTAAATTCACTAATTTATCAATATAGTACAACCGTTATTATATACTATTTCCACAAATTTTATTGTTCATAAAAAAATATTATTAATTTGTGGAAATAGTATATAAAACCACATTTTATCAATTCTGTATAATGGCCTTTTACCAAGAATTAATTGTTGGTAATAATTAATTTTAAAAATAAAGTAGTTTTTATATACTATTTATAATTTAAATTCTTTATTGTTTTACAGAAATAGTATGTAAAACTGTCATATAAAATGGTTTTCCAATATGTATTAACAGAAGGAAAAATAAATTACACTAATCGATTTTAAACTTAAATTATGGTGGTTTTAAGATCTTATGGCTATAATGCCAGGAGGACCAAAAGGTAGGGTTTGTAAGTACAGCCTTCTTACTCATAACCTTGTTAACACATTCGCTGCGACATGTATGTATTAGTATGGTGTATTGACACCCCAGGGGCGTCTTTAGCAGCGAACGTGTTAATGCAGTGAAATATTTTATTCTACAACTATAAAATGTTTTTGTAATATACTGTACAATAGTTCATAGCTATATTCAATTCATTACAAAGCAGTAGATTAATTATATTTAAATAATTATGGGTTAGTAATAATAATGGGTTATTTCAATATACAACTGTGTCATAAATTATAAAAATACATTTTATTTTGTGGTGAGCTGGTATAAGTGCGGTATATGAAGAAATACTTGTTTATAATGTTATTATATTTCATTATTTTTATTGTTTCTATCAACTTCCTATTGACATATATAACTTAACATACAGGGGTTGGTTGGCAATAGTTCATACAGGGCTATGAACACAGAAGATTTTTTTTGCTTCAAATGTTTGTGCTTGATAGGATTCCAATAAAATGAATATGTTAAATCGATTTTGAAGTGTGAAACATATGGATGTGTATATCTTAAGAGATATATTATTTTTGTTAGAAGTAGTTGTTGAAATCATTGAGCAACTGTTATAGATTCAAATACACATGACACAAGAAAGGAGATGTTCGGAATTAGTATTAATTCGAAGATACAGGATTTAAACGAAAGAGATTCACAAGCGACGTAAGTGCCATCCTGATGTAACACGTGTTATGTTAAATTTAAAAAAAAATATTTCAAGCCATTAAAACTGTATAAAAAAAACAATTGACAATATAATAAGAAGCCAGAAATACATATCACTTTGTTAATTAGACTGATATCTTGATGCAAGAATCTCTTGGAAAATCTTAATCTTAAAAGGGAAAAATTAAACTTCCGTAGAAATTAGACAAAATGAAAAAAAAAACATATAAAAATCTAAATAAGCATTTTATTTCATTGACTATAGTCCCGATTCACTGCTGAATGAATGTTAACTCCAGCTTAAATAATTTTTTATGTTATCCTTATACTTAGGAGCTTAATTCAATATGTCATAAATATGATGATTGTTTGGTTTATAATCAATGTATGTAATTGTACATTGTATTTTGAGTTTTATGTTGATGTGTGTCCAAAAGTACAATATAATGGTTCTTTAAAAAAATTAAATGATATATATATTTGAAAAAAATACCTACAACGTGCCCGCTACTTACATGTGAACCATTTTGGCAAAGGTGATAAATTCGATGAACCAAGCATTAATTTGTACATAGTAATCCATTATTAGTAGGTAAAAAATGATAATTATAATAGTAAAAAAAATATGATTAAAAATTCATACGATATAGAGTTATTTTGGTGACTGTGGTATCGCAATGGTTAAATGTGGAATTTGTAATAAATAAATTGTGGTATATTTTGGTTTGTTAATTTTGAAAAAGCTTTCTAATTAGATTAATTGCCTATGGAAATTTTTGCATATAGCAAGACTTCCCCAAGTAAGCTGATGCACTTGTTATTAAAATATGAAAAATCTTATATTTTGTCTATTGCTTTTATGACTTCTATTAGTATATGACAATAGACAAGAGAGAAATGAAAGTGCGATTTAGACGTAGTTTTAGCTTACCATACTCTTTCCGATCAGGATTTTCTGCGACGAAACCGAAACAGAAATACAACTCACTCATTGACAGATCACAATTAATAAGCAAAAGTAAAAAATAAATAAAGCGCACAAGAAATCACAAACAATCAGTTATGCAATACGAGAAATAAAAACACATATTACACATAAATTTAAATTGTACCCTAGCTCACGCAGAAATATTTTTTAATTAATTTTTTTATGAGGAGTTTGACATAGATTTGAAACCAGATATGTCCATTTTTATAATATTGACAGATACAAATGTACATATGTATACGTATCTTGAAGTGAAAATATCTTCAATAGATCTGTATTAATATTATTAAATATGATATGCTTGAATTTTATAAGGCATTTATTTTAAAATCTAATTTTGTATCCAAAATTGTTATCTTTATTTTCAACTTTAAGCCGAAAAAATGTAAATGATAAATCTGGGCTTAAATCTAAATGTCACAAGTATTAATCAATTTTTTCAGGGTTTAATTGAACAATAAAAACATTGGAAAACACAAAACATTGAAAATGAGGATGTTTCAAAATGCTTTAGACTTTAGACCTATCTTAGGTGTGGTTTCCCAAGGTATTGAGCTGTCTGGACTGAAGTGTGCTTGGTTTCTATTGAGAAAAGTTATATTTTAGTAAACCCTTGATTTTTTTATGATTTTTGAGAGTATCCTATATTATTTGATAAAGCTGAGAATTTTACGGATATTGTTTCTCAACAATTTGATAAAACTTTATGAAAGAGATAGAAACAGAAGAAGGAAAAAGAGAACACTAAAAAATATCTATGTCCTGAATACAAATAAAACAATATTCATTGAATAACAGGATGTGTGGTTTATTCTGCTGTCAGGATTCAAGCTCGGCTCCCTTGGATTACAATGCTATTGACTAAATATATCTGGACAACAAACAGTTTGTCTGTAGATTATATACTATAACTTTTACTGTGCGGTAAACTATACATAAACAAAAGTGCATTATTGGAAATAACTTTGAATGATTTTTACCTCTTTCCTATTTTTAAGCTCTTCGCTATTAAAGCTATTGAGCAACAAGGCAAGGAAGAGATTGAGGACCATAAAGTTTCCCATGACGAGGGCGGGTAGGAAGATGAAGAAGCAGGTCTCTGGGCCTGCCACCTCCTCTGCTCGCATGCAGTCCCACAGCGGTTCAATCCACTCCCCGCACAATATCCGGAATATCATCATGAACGAATGGAAGAAATCATTGAAGTTCCACCTGAAGATAAAAAAAATATTTTAGCCATTCGAAATATATTACACTGTCTCTATAATATAAAAAACTTATTATTATTATTGTGTATGACCTTTATTTGCTTTCTGTTTGGTTATGAGCCATGTGGTTTTTATAATGAAATAAAATTAGCAGTTTTAAAAAATATTCTTGCAGTCATTAATCTGCTAAATTTTTTATTTTTTTGAAAATATTTAATATTCAAATGTTATAATTAATAAGAGTTTTTTTAGCATCTGCTGTTGAGCATATGGATCTCCAAAATGTAAAAATGTATCTAGACATATTATTTTCAAACGGATTGGTCGTCAGCAAATCGCTCTACCTATTGTGCGTACAGTCTTGAATTAAAAAAAATCCTCACACAGCTGCAAGATTTGAACTCCCTAACTCCAATTACTGAAGCTCATGCTGAAAAATTCTAATTGTTTTAATATAAAAAAATATTATTCTATTTACTATTCCTTTCCATTTATGAAATAAAACATTTTCAATTAATGATAGAAAAGATTGAAGCTATGAATTAATTCACCATGGTGGATATATTTAATTTATGTAATACATATAACTTTTTCTTATTATCAATTTAATCATTTTGAAATTTCTATCTATGGATATATGTAAGAGAGTATTTTTTGTAAAAATTGTATTATTCTAAATGGATTCAGGTTTTGGCATATATTTTTGTTTGATTGTATATGGATGAATGTACACTGTATATTTAGACATCTTTTGCATTATTTTTTATCTTTTGTCAAGTGCTGTTTTACTTGTAATAAGAAGTATAATAATAATAATTTGATAACATACCTTGGCACAGGATCCGGATCAAATTTGTCTGGAGTGTAGTCTTTTGAAAAGAGCTGCATACCGATCACAGCAAAAATATAAATTACAATAACTAACACGAATGTGAGGTTACCTAACGCACCAATTGTGGAGATGATTATACTCAACAGCACTTTCATAGTTGTCCACGACTGGGCTAACTTTAACACTCTTAACTGAAACAGAAATGAAAAATTTGATTTTTACTTACTATAATGATAACTCCTAAACTACATAGCTATTATTGATTACCTTTAAAATTTATCCAGAAAATAAATTTCATATAGTTGAGAAAAAAGGATAAAACGAGAATATATTGAGAGAAAAAAAGATTATGTCATAAACATAATTTCTGATATTGCATTTACAGCATCAATTCCAAGTATTCTGCCAGAAAAAAGTATTGGAATTTACAACCAGAAAACTATCAAAACCTAAGTGCCATCTGTCTGCATAAAACAATTTCATCGAATATTGCTCATTGATTTGGCATCATCCTTGATAGGTTATTTATGCATTTAGGAATAAAAAAACGTTTAATGTTTCCGATTCCTCAGGCGGTTATAAAGACACATAAAAAAGCATATAATATTAATTCATAATGGTTTTTGATTATTTTTAGTATGGAATATTTATGTGAGAATTGAATTTATGTTAAAATAATAATAAATTATAAATGTTTACTAATCAATCTAAAATTATATTAAAATAATAATAAATTATAAATGTTTACTAACCAATCTAAGGCCTCGTAAAACAGATAATCCATCCACGAGTTCAAATATAAGATCTAGCAAACTAGCTGATACTATGATTAGATCAAAGATGTTCCATCCACACGCGAAGAAGTCTTTGCTTAGCGCCAAGACCTTAAGGAAGCACTCGAGTGTGAAGATGGAAGTGAAGACCTGGAAACAAAACGTAAATAATATGAAATTGGCTTTCATAAGCCCCTTGTTAAATTTGACTTGGGCTAGCAAGCCCTTTATTGAATAAGGAAAAAACAAATATTCTCAGTTCACTGACCTAATTAAACTTTCACTAACTAACCTACACTTAACCACAACTTTATCTTTAGATTATGTGAGCCCTTTGCTTAAGTATTGGTAGCCCACTGTTGCCTATAGTATGAAATATAAACTGATCAAATTTAAGAATAATTATTTTAGATATTTTTTTCCCTTTTTTAATACATTTGAAGATGTGTTTAATTTTTTTAACTTATACCTATGATATTTGCAGCGTTCTGTGGCTACTCCATATTGTTAATGTTTCTAACTTTCTATTGGTCATTTAAGAAGTAAAAGGTAAATGTTATACTTCATTGAAAGAGACTAATTACAATCCAATTAAAGAACATTTGACTTACTTTGTTGCCTATATCTAGAGCTTGTCGTATATTCTCGCTCATGCCGTGGTGTTCCAGCGCCAGAAACAATGTGTTGAGAACTATGCACATGGTGATAAACAGTTCGAAGAGGGGGTCCTTCACGATCTTGTAGATGCAATTCTGGAATTGCAGCCAGCCTTCATAGTCGATGCAGCATGATATACATTTATCACAGTTCCTGTCCGGAAGATCATCTAAAAACATAACGTGAAACATGTTAGTCTATTGCATAAGCTCATACCACAATGAAAAAGATTCGTTACTAATGATTATTTAGTGCTTACCTTGAGAAATAATAAATATTATATTATATGACAAATATTGCAAAATTTATGATTTTATTTTGATTGTCTTCAAGATAAACAAACTATCATCAAAACAAAAAAAAATCAAGATAAACTAGTGAAATCTGTATATTGATTAATAGATGTCACCGTTTGAAGTTTATTTGTTTGAAATTGTTGGCCAAATAATTTAACAGTTGTATGAAAATTATTATACAAGATGTATAGAAAAACTGCTAAATAATCTTTTTTATCACTAAATGTGCGCATCTATTGTAGAAATAGCCACTATCAAAACAAGCTGTTAAAAGTTTGCCATAAAAGTGCGCTAATTCTTTTTGTGTATCTATATTTTTTATTTTAACCATGTCCACTCCGAGGCATATGAATGGGTTTAACAATGTGAAGATTTATCTTATTTAATTATATAGATCCCCCAAGCTCATCTTCCTCTAAGACATACATATCATTACTGTTATAATATGTTATATGTTTTGTCCATTTTCAATGCCATTGGTTTTTTATAATAATTTTATAGACATGATTTAATTTTACTAATTTTTATCACATGAACCAGTTTTGTACTGTAAAATTCTGCTAAGCTGAATGTTAAGAATAGTTTTTCAACTCAATAAATAATTTTAAAATATGGATATGATTTCATTATAATCCAATTGAAGATGGTAAAT